>CM042560.1:12440000-12545000 GCA_023630585.1 Cranoglanis bouderius | reverse complement strand
CAAAAGACCTGCAGCAAGACTTGGCGGCAACAGGCACTGAGGTTTCAGTGAGCACAGTATGGCGCGTACTAAATACAGAAGGTTTCCATGCCAGAACTCCATGACGTACACCACTCCTGCCCCAAAAGCACAAGAAAAGTCAACTCAAAATAATATAAATAAGCCACAGAAGTTTTGGGATTCTGTTCTGTGGGGCGATGAAACAAAACTGGAACTTTTCGGCATGATGGATCAGCGGTATGTCTGGAGCAAGAAGAATGAAGAAAGAACACTCTGTCCACAGTCAAGCATGGTGGTGGCTCAGTTATGCTCTGTGGCTGCTTTGCATCCTCTGGCACTGGAAACCTGCAGCGTGTGGAAGGCAAGATGGATTCATTGAAGTATCAGGAAATCCTAGGAGAAAACGTCATGCCCTCTGTGAGGAAGCTGAAGCTTGGGCATCATTGGACCTTCCAACAGGACAATGATCCCAAGCATACCTCAAATTCCACCAAGACTTGGTTGTAGAAGATTTGAAGAAGGTGGTTGCAGCACACAAACCCAAGAATATTACTGAACTGGAGGCCATTGCTCATGAGGAATGGGTTAAGATTCCTCAGGAACGCTGGCAGAAGTTGGTGTCTGGCAATGCATCTCATTTGCAGCAGGTCATAACAGCAAAAGGGTGCTCTACTAAGTACTAAAGATGCTTGCCATGAAGCGGTTGAATAATTTTGAAACTGAAGAAGTCATTATAAGTTGCATTTTCAGTTGAATTTCGGGAAACCACTAGAAGCATTCGTTGTGTTGAACTATTTCAATATCTTTTGTTTGATTTTAGGTTTTAGGCACCCTATTTTTTTAGTACAAACTTTATAGATTTTTTATTTTTTATTTTGTGACTTCTACATTATCAAGTCAGTACAAAAAAGATTTTAGATTCCCAAACATTAGTTTTCTAGCACAAATTGTACATAATGTTACAGAAAAACGTTTGTATGTCATTAAAGAAAGCAGCATATTATGTAAGAGGCCACTGTTCAGATAAAAAACACAATGAAGGCTGCTGGGTTTTGCTGCAAGAAATAAAAAGTAAGTGCAAAAGTCTCCAGAAGAACTGTGGCTGGTTCTGCAAGATGCTCAATAAAATTTACCAGCTCATTTCCTTATAAAACTGCACAAATTGTACTGGAGACTACTATTTTTATTTTTTTTATTTTTGTCACACTAAATATTGACTTTGTTTCATGTACCACTGTTTATTGCTCTTTGTGGAATTTTTTTTTAATGTAGAAACATTTATTTTCATTATTTTTAAGGCATCTTTGCTCTACAGCATTTCTTTGCATGTGCCTAAAACTTTTACACAGCTATGTGTGTGTATGTGTGTGTATGTGTGTGTAGGTATGTATATGTGTATATGTGTATGTGTGTGTGTGTGTGTGTGTGTGTGTGTATATGTATATATATATATATATATATATATATATATATATATATATATATGTGTGTGTGTGTGTGTGTGTGTGTGTGTGTGTGTGTGTGTGTGTGTGTGTGTGTGTGTGTGTGTGTGTGTATATATATATATATATATATATATATATATATATATATATATATATATATATATATATATATATATATATACAGGTGCATCTCAATAAATTAGAATGTCGTGGAAAAGTTTGTTTATTTCAGTAATTCAACTCAAATTGTGAAACTCGTGTATTAAATAAATTCAATGCCACAGACTGAAGTAGTTTAAGTCTTTGGTTCTTTTAATTGTGATGATTTTGGCTCACATTTAACAAAAACCCACCAATTCACTATCTCAACAAATTAGAATACTTCATAAGACCAATAAAAAAAAACATTTTTAGTGAATTGTTGGCCTTCTGGAAAGTATGTTCATTTACTGTACATGTACTCAATACTTGGTAGGGGCTCCTTTTGCTTTAATTACTGCCTCAATTCGGCATGGCATGGAGGTGATCAGTTTTTGGCACTGCTGAGGTGGTATGGAAGCCCAGGTTTCTTTGACAGTGGCCTTCAGCTCATCTGCATTTTTTGGTCTCTTGTTTCTCATTTTCCTCTTGACAATAGCCCATAGATTCTCTATGGGGTTCAGGTGTGGTGAGTTTGCTGGCCAGTCAAGCACACCAACACCATGGTCATTTAACCAACTTTTGGTGCTTTTGGCAGTGTGGGCAGGTGCCAAATTCTGCTGGAAAATGAAATCAGCATCTTCAAAATGCTGGTCAGCTGAAGGAAGCATGAAGTGCTCCAAAATTTCTTGGTAAACGGGTGCAGTGACTTTGGTTTTCAAAAAACACAATGGACCAACACCAGCAGATGACATTGCACCCCAAATCATCACAGACTGTGGAAACTGAACACTGGACTTCAAGCAACTTGGGCTATGAGCTTCTCCACCCTTCCTCCAGACTCTAGGACCTTGGTTTCCAAATGAAATACAAAACTTGCTCTCATCTGAAAAGAGGATATTGGACCACTGGTCAACAGTCCAGTTCTTCTTCTCCTTAGCCCAGGTAAGATGCCTCTGACGTTGTCTGTGGTTCAGGAGTGGCTTAACAAGAGGAATACGACAACTGTAGCCAAATTCCTTGACACGTCTGTGTGTGGTGGCTCTTGATGCCTTGACCCCAGCCTCAGTCCATTCCTTGTGAAGTTCACTCAAATTCTTGAATCGATTTTGCTTGACAATCCTCATAAGGCTGTGGTTCTCTCGGTTGGTTGTGCATCTTTTTCTTCAACAATTTTTCCTTCCGCTCAACTTTCTGTTAACATGCTTGGATACAGCACTCTGTGAACAGCCAGCTTCTTTGGAAATGAATGTTTGTGGCTTACCTAGTGAACCAAACTGAGAGACCATTCTGAAGGCTCAGGAAACCTTTGCAAGTGTTTTGAGTTGATTAGCTGATTGGCATGTCACCATATTCTAATTTGTTGAGATAGTGAATTGGTGGGTTTTTGTTAAATGTGAGCCAAAATCATCACAATTAAAAGAACCAAAGACTTAAACTACTTCAGTCTGTGGCATTGAATTTATTTAATACACGAGTTTCACAATTTGAGTTGAATTACTGAAATAAACGAACTTTTCCACGACATTCTAATTTATTGAGATGCACCTGTATATATACATACATACATACACACACACACACACACACACACACACACACACACACACAGTGCTGTGCAAAAGTTTTAGGCGGGTGTGAAGAAAATGCAGTAAGTAAGAATGCTTTCAAAAATGAACATGTTAATAGTTTATATTTATCAACTAACAAAATCCAAAGTGAGTGAACAGAAGAAAAATCTACATCAAATCAATATTTGGTGTGACCACCCTTTGCCTTCAAAACAGCATCAATTCATCAATTCTTCTAGGTTACACTTGCACACAGTTTTTGAAGGAACTCGGCAGGTAGGTTGGCCCAAACATCTTGGATAACTAACCACAGTTCTTCTGTGGATTTAAGCAGCCTCAGATGCTTCTCTCTCTTCATGTAATCCCAGACAGACTCGATGATGTTGAGATCAGGGCTCTGTGGGGCCATACCATCACTTCCAGGACTCCTTGTTCTTCTTTATGCTGAAGATAGTTCTTAGTGACTTTCACTGTATGTTTGGGGTCATTGTCATGCTGCAGAATAAATTTGGGGCCCATCAGATGCCTCCCTGATGGTATTGCATGATGGATAGGTATCTGCCTTTACTTTTCAGCATTGAGGAGACCATTAATTCCCCACTCCATTTGCAGAAATGCAGCCCCAAACTTGCAAGGAACCGCCGCCATGCTTCACTGTTGCCTGCAGACACTCATTTGCAGCCGTTCGGCAAACAAACTGCCTTCTGCTACAGCCAAATATGTCATCAGTGACTCATCAGTCCAGAGCACCTGCTGCCATTTTCTGCACCCCAGTTCCCGTGTTTTCGTGCATAGTTGAGTCACTTGGCCTTGTTTCCACATTGGAGGTATGGCTTTTTGGCCACAAGTCTTCCATGAAGACCACTTCTGACCAGACTTCTCTGGACAGTAGATGGGTGTACCAGGGTCCCACTGGTTTCTGCCAGGTCTGAGCTTATGGCACTGCTGGACATCCGATTGCGAAGGGAAGTAAGCCTGATGTGTTTTTCATCTGCTGTAGTAAGTTTCCTTGGCCGACCACAGCGTTTACGGTCCTCAACATTGCCTGTTTCATTGTGCTTCTTCAAAAGAGCTTGGACAGCACATCTGGAAACCCCTGTCTGCCTTGAAATTTCTGCCTGGGAGAGACCTTGCTTATGCAGTATAACTACCTTCTGTCTTGTTGCTGTGCTCAGTCTTGCCATGGAGTATGACTTTTGACAGTAAACTGTCTTCAGCAACCTCACCTTGTTAGCTGATTAGGCTGTTCCTCACCCAGATTTATTCCTCCTACACAGCTGTTTCTGTTTCAGTTAATGATTGTGTTTCAAGCTACATATTGAATTGATGATCACTGGCACCTGTTTGGTATAATAATTGTTTAATCATACACCTGACTATATGCCTACAAAATCCCTGAATTTGTGCAAGTGTACCTAGAAGAATTGCTGCTGTTTTGAAGGCAAAGGGTGGTCACACCAATTATTGATTTGATGTAGATTTTTCTTCTGTTCACTCACTTTGCATTTTGTTAATTGATGAATATAAACTATTAACATGTCTATTTTGAAACCATTCTTACTTTACAGCATTTTTTTCACACCTGCCTAAAACTTTTGCACAGTACTATTTTTTTTTTTTTTTTTCACATAGCCTTTAAGAATGCCTTTGACAAAAGAAGAATGTATTAAAATCATTCTCATGGCTAGATCAGGAAGCTGTCGCAAAGTTGCGATGGACGTTAACAGGAAACACAGCCATCACTTCACACACGACACTGTCAGCAAACTTATTAACAAATTCAAAAAGACTGGAAGTGTTGAGGACCAACCGAGAAGAAGTGGACATCCACGACACGAACATCCGCTGAGGAAGGCACAACCAACGTGCTGCTGGTGTACATAGTCCCCTGTGTACTATATAGAGACTGTTGGGATACCCTAAATCCAAATCATCTGATCTTCACACAACTGAGTCGAGGTTCCGATGCACACTGGCCAGATTTCTCAATGCTCTCACTGTTTTGAAGTGTAATACCATTTACCTGTCAGGTTTTTTTCTGTTGTAACAAGAAAAATGGATCCAATGGAGCCAAAACACGATGCCAGATTAGGGTTTAAATGTAGCATTGAATATTATAGATATGTGAACCGTTTACCACATACTGAAAAGGTCTCAAACTAACTTTTAATAACTTGTATAACTCAAAGAGCTAGCATTAATATTGTGTGTGTGTGTGTGTGTGTGTGTGTGTGTGTGTGGTGCAGCAGCAGCATCCTGTGGGTGGAGGATGACAATGAAGGCTTGAAGACGAAAAACTTTGAGGAGTTATAAATCGCTAATGAACCCATCACAGGCCATAATCATGCAATGATCCACAAGCAGGCATGTCTCATTATATATAACCGCCGTCTGATTGTGTTTCTCCACTCCTCCCTTCTCACTCACTCACTCCATTCTCTCCTTCTCTCCTCTCAACTGAGGGATGTCTTGGTAACCCACCAGCTGTCAAGATACACTCATGAGGAAAAACTTTTTTTTTTTTTTTTTTTTTAATAAATGGTAGATGAGGTGTGAGAGAGAGAGGAAGAACAAATTGATTTGGTTGTCGTCACCATGGTGGCTGTTTACCCGGCGACTCAGTGATGAGGTCATGCGAGGCTGATGAAGCGACACACTCCTTTTTGTGTTGCGCCGCTCGCGGTTTGTCAGCCTGTCATTACACCCGATTCAGCCAATTGGCTCGGACGCGGAACTCTGAGCTTGAGAGAGAAAAGTTGACAGCACCAGAGAATAGGAGAGGAGTGCAGTGATGAAGGGGGAAAAATAGGAATATATCATTCGTGTGGTGATTGCTAATTATCCCTGGTTCAAGGAGGAGGGTGGCAGAAAATTCACTGATTTCATAATTCGCCGGATTTGAGGACTGCTTCAGGCAAAGGCCTCTTCGCGTTAATGCCACATATTATTACTCCTGTTAAAAATAATCACCCATCCTTTTCATCAGCACTGTTTCTTTTTTTCTTTTTTCTTTTTTTTTTTTTTCAAAATCTCTGGCATTCTGTTATGTTTTATTTATTTATTTATTTATTGCAAAGCCTGGATGGAGGCCTAGATGGAGTCCCTAATAAACTAGCACACAGATTTTACTGTTGGATTTACTGTTCAGAAGCTCTAAACATCTGAAGTTTAAGCACGGACAGAAGTGTAAATATGCAATCAATGCAAATATGAAAATATTCTCTAGTCATAGGTGATGGGAAGGAAGTCCAATCTAAGAAAGTTTGCTTATAAACGTCTCGCATAAATATCTCATTGGTCACTTTTGGGTGATTTTTCCTACATCAAGGAACCGACTTTGTCTGGTATATAATAAAAGACAAATCAGTGTATGTAGATGTGTGTGTTGCCAGGTATCTAATACGTCACGCTGTCACCACCTAGAGGTGAGTTGTATATTGCATTTGAACCTGCATAAGTATTAGCAGTGCAGCGAAATACTGTATTATCGAATGACAGTACTGTGCAAAAGTTTTAGGCACCCTATTTTTTTTTTTAGTACAAACTTTGTTATAGATTTTTTATTTTATGACTTCTACATTATCAAGTCAGTGCAAAAAACATTTTAGATTTTTTGTATGTTTGTATGTCATTAAAGAAAGCAGCATATTACGTAAGAGACACTTTTCAGACAAAAAACACAATGAAGGCTGCTGGGTTTTGCTGCAAAAATAAGAAGCGAGTGCGAAAGTCAAAGTCTCCAGAAGAACTGTGGCTGGTTCTGCAAGATGCTCAATAAAACTTACCAGCTCATTTCCTTATAAAACTGCACTAATTGTCCCGGAATAAAAACTAATAAAAAAAAACAACAACAATAACAACAACCTGCCTTTCAGTAACTCGATACAATGCTGAGCTCTTCAATAGCTGCCCTTTCAGTGTATGCTAATGTGTGTGTGTGTGTGTGTGTGTGTGTGTGTGTGTGTGTGTGTGTGTGTGTGTGTGTTGGTAGGTACCTGATTGCCACTCGCTTCCATTCACGCTCACACTATTTGTTTTGAGCCCAACATCCTGTGCTATTGAGTCTCCCTGAAAAGCTAAACACAGCCGCACACCACTCTGTGTTTGATGTGAGCACTTCAGACCTGGTTAATTTCATATTCTGCTCTTTCTCTTTCACTCCCGCTCTCCGCAGTTCGAGGGAACTCGATGCTGAGGTTGGCGTGAATACGCTGTTCTGTGAATTGGCTTCCAGAAAAAAATGATGGTACACAAGTTAATTCCCTTTAGTTAAAATAAAAGAGAGGAAGGATATGGCTGGAACAATTCTCTCTCTCTCTCTCTCTCTCTCTCTCTCTCTCTCTCTCTCTCTCTCTCACACACACACACACACACACACACACACACTGCGAGTCATTTTGAAACTTGAGACTAAAAAGAGCAGAGAACTTCCAATTTTAGTGTTAGTTTTATGGTGCTGCTGTACAATTTGCATTGTAGTTGTGTGTGTGTGTGTGTGTGTGTGTGTGTGTGTGTGTGTGTGTGTGTGTGTGTGTGTTCAGTAACCAGGCCGAGAGTGTTGAGCATGCAGGGCAGAGAGGTGACGCTGAACCGGACCTGTGGGACCATCGCTGATTGCACCTTCCAAGAGCTCTGTGAGTGTGTGAGTAAGGGGAAGTTCCAAAAAAAAAAAAAAAAAAGAAAAAGAAAAAAAAGACAAAAGATCAGTTCTCAGAGGAAGCTCACCATTAACTCACCATTTAACCACCATCGATACTTTTCAAGACGTTCCTGAAATAAATACATTGCAAAGACCCAGTTTGTCATCTTCTTAAAATTATACATTAAAAAAAAATTCACGCATGAACCATTATTACTAAAAACCAGGGAGAAAACACTTCATTTCTATTTCTGATGTATTTCCTGTTTAAAACACCATCCTCCCCTCATTTTTTCATCTGCAGCATTGTACCATATTAATTTCTATATAATACACAGTCTTTTTATATTAAATATATTAGATCTCAGTGTTCAGCCTAACTGATCTATTAATAATATTATCTGATCTGTTATCATTATTATTATTATTATTATTATTAGTAGTAGTAGTAGTAGTAGTAGTAGTAGTAGTATGCTTTTAAGGTGCAATGGTTGATATTTTTCGTTTCTTACTAGCACAAATAATGTGTGAGGTTTTGTAGAAATAATAATAAATAATAGTTTAAGCAATTGTCTCATAAAAAGTGTATCACACAGCTGGACAAAAAAAACCCACTTTGGAAACCTGACATGTTTGTTTTTGTACTTGGATTGTCCTCTTGTCAGTCATTCTATAGCCACGCCCCCAACGCCCCGTCACATCTTCATCAATCATGATGAATCATTGTGAGGACAAGTCACATGTTTATATCTATAGAGCTGCAACTCGTCTTTCAAGCAGCCGAGTGTCCGAGTTTGCTTGAAAATGATGTCATGGCAGTTCTTAGTTAGGATGTTGACTCTAGTAAGTTTTTGGGGGGCGGAGTTTTTTGTTTACATGGGTGGAAATGAAATGGGGGCAGGCTCAATGAGTAAAAAAAAAAATCATTGAAATCTTATTCAACTCCACCCATTCAGTCCTATTTTTCACAAATCTTACCAAAGGCACCTTAAACTACAAAGATTACACACATTAATATACATCTCTCCTTGTTAGTTTAGTATAGTTCCTATCCTATGCAAGACCACTGTCTATGTCTGTGAGAGTGTGTGTGTGTGTGTGTGTGTGTGTGTGTGTGTGTGTGTGTGTGTGTGTGTGTGTGTGTGTGTGCATGGGAGAGGAAGTTGCAGAGACACACTCTTGTAACAGATTTACCAGTTGCCCAGTTTTTCTGTAAAACCGGGAAAAGAGAGAATCAGCATGCCGTTCTCTAATGGAGAGCCACGGCGCTGTCTGTGTGTCCTTCGGCCTTTTCGAGAGTGCTGTTCACTTCCATTCGCTCTCTGCGTGCATGCGTGTGTGTGTGTGTGTGTTCATGTTCGTGTGTACGTGTTTGTGTATATAAAGAGTCCTCCACTTCTTTATCTTCATGGACAGGCTAATGCAGTTGGGACAATGTCAGCATGATTTAATGTGCCTTCCTTCCATGTTGGATAACACAATCATGTACATGTAAAAAAAAATAAATAAATAAAAAAATAGAGACCAAGCAGGAGAAAAAAAAAGGTTCTGAGCACTTGAAAAAGAGTATACTCAACATCATACTCTTTGTCTCTCAAGGTTGAGAGGGAGCTCTCATATACAAATGCAGATTCATTTTACTTGCTTAGAACTTCAATTAGAAGTCTGTTTATTTGTTAATTGTACGATAACTCATTCAATGCTGTGTGTGTGTGTGTGTGTGTGTGTTTGTGTGCTTCAGCCATTAGGAGCAATCGACTATCTGGAGATTGCGCGCATTTCGATTGGTCATAATCCGTAATGTGCCACGGCTGAAGGTTGCGCTGAAGGACCAAGCCAGGCACCGCGTTACACTTATCGGCATCTTGTACAACCAGAAGGTAAAACGGATAAGCGTCGAAGCGGACGTTTAGTCCTGCTAGCGACAATAAGCTATGGCTTATTGCCACTTTATCATCGCAATATTATATTCAGCTACGTGCCATGTTTACGTGGGTTGAAAAAAACACTAACACTAAACATTTTGTGTTTTAATCTTACATCATCTGGGATGCAGAAATGAATCTAAAAAATAGTAATATCACAACATTTCTCATTTCTATCATAATTTCTGATCATGTTAATGTATTGAGTCACTGAATACTTCACACAATTGAGCAGTGCTCATGCTAGCTAGCTATTCCGATTGGTCTAGTGACGGATCGTGAGCGCCATCATCTCACCTCCAAAAGATTCAGGAAAATGTTGTCCATCCAGGGAAGAGAAAAAGAATAGAAGGAAGGGGGGGGAGGCTAGGTTAGTTAAGGTTGGTGTTTGTTATTATTCTCTCTCTGAAAGCTCTTGGTAGCTAGCTCACGTTACAAAGGCAAGTTCCCTGTTTCTCAAACAGATCATATTAACCAGTGTTACATTAACTTTAGTCTTATTTACCTTCTTCTAAAAGTAAAGGCTATCAAGTTAGTGGGGGGGGGGGGGGTCATTCATATGTTCCCAGGGTCCTATGTTCCCCAGTTTAGTATTCTGTTAACACACAGTTTGTAAAATTTTCAAAAGGTTTTATGTCCTCAGGATTCATTTTCCCAGGGCCCTATTAACATTATTACCTTTTAACCTTAAACACCAATGACACATTTAAATGAATAACAACATACATTCGTTTAAAATCCATCCTTCATCCACACTTACAGTATGAGAGTTATGAACTTGGAAAATTAACTAGGTTGCACACGCTGAACCCTTATTTGTGCTGTTCTAAAAGTAGCTGTTAGTCTACGTTCATACATCCGAAGAGTTCAACTCCATGCATGAACAATAGTTAAATGTGTACATTAAACTGAAGAAGTGCCATACTGTAGCTTATAAAACACAGTAAACGGTCATAAAAGGAGCAAAATGATAAGTATGAACATGTCCCAGCTCTCACTTATGCTGAAGCCTAACTCCAGCTTTAACCACCACGTGTTCATTATGTGCCGTGTAAATCTGGGGACCCTGGGAAAATAGATTCGCTCCTGTTAGTGGCAGTTTGTATTAGCTAGCTATGTTGTTCGTCATAGTTTCAATAACGTTAACAAAGCTAGCAAATTAGATAAGTTGCTACAAAAAAGTGTACGATTTTTATTTGCCCACTAAGATAGCTGGTAGTGGTGGTTTGTGTCATGAATTTAATGACTCATGAATTTAATTTAAAGTGATGTCTCTACATGATATCTGATAAAAGAAAGAACTGAGATATGTTGTATGCTCTGGTTTAGTGGGTGTTTGTGTGCATGCATTAAAAAAAAAAACCTGACACTTTTGCTAATTAAGACTGGATCTGAAATTATTCCCTATTGGGTAGAGTTAACTCCTAAATGTTTGGCACCCGTCACGAAAAGCAAAAATCAATATATGTATATGTAATAAAATGCACAACATATGCAACACGTGCAAAAATTGTGTTACATTTTCGGTGTTTATTTGGATGTATATTCAAGGTCGTGATCTCGTTGAAGGATCTAGTATGGCCAGGTCTTAACCTCCTGGTAGAGGTAACCCAATTTGTAGTTGCACAACAACTAACTTGGAGAAGTTGAGGTGCTGCGTTTTGTGAGATGTTGTGAGGAAGCGCTACTTTCTTGGAACCCTTTCAAACTTTATTGCATAACTTGTGCAGAGCAACAATCATCTGTCCCTATTGTTTTCCTCACGGCGATGGATTGCAAAGCGATTTGACATGTGTGCAACCTCATATTTATACCCCAGGGAAGGAATTAGGATGTGGTGATTCACCATTTGTTGAAGGTTGTAAAAGGTTGTTTAAAAATACTGAAAAGGAACCTCAGTAGCATCATGTATTATACAGCGACTAAAAAAAAACAACTAAGTGGACAATGAGTTTAATTCATACGTGAGCTGACTAACATAACTAGCATATTCCGGGAGTAGGAAGATTTCCTCAGTTGTAAATGTTATGTATCTGAGAACTGGAAAATCTGCTTTATAATCCTACTGTTGCTGTTCTGTCTCTCTACCCTGTTTAGTCATCTCTAAAGAGCTATGAATATATATTTTTGCAGGTGGGGGTGGTGATGCTAGCTGAAGCCCCTCTGTACCATCTCTTTGATGGAGGCTCTATGTCTGGAGAGGAAGAGCGGGATCGTCTGATGCTCGATGAGCTCAGCCTCAGTAATGTAAGTGAGTGCTTTAGCCACAAGGCCAGTGGCAGTCGGCTGGTTTTTAAGCATTTCTTCATAATTAACCCCTTAAATTCCATTGACTCGTTGACAGCTCCAGACTAGAGAGTAATGTGTGTGTGTGTGTGTGTGTGTGTGTGGGGGGGGGGGGGGTTATTTACCAGCACCTAAATAACAACTGTGTGGTCCTCAACAACTTCTATAGACAAATAACCTCAGGTGAGACAAAAAAAAACACAACAGATTTCAATATGTAGTCATTTTTTCCAAAAAGTAAACAAACGTTCAGAAAACAGGTGCCAAAAATAAGTACACACTTCCTAATTCCACAATCATTAAGTGAGTATTTAGCAGCCAGGTGTTACTAATGAAATGCACGAGATTAGTTAGTCATCAAAAAGTGTGACTATTTCTGTAAAAGTAGAACTTTTGGTGTTCTGGAGCACTCAGGTGTGTGTCTACATCATGCCAAGAAGAACAGACTTCAGCCACGACCTCAGAAAAGCAATTGTTGCTGCTCATCAATGTGGGAAGGCCATCTCATCAATGTGATAAGGCCAAACAATTTGAAATTCACCATTCTACAGTGAGAAGGATTGTTTTCAAATGGAGAGCCTTCGAGACAGTTGCCAGTCTTCCCAGAAGTGGGCGCCCCAGCAAATTCAGTCCAAGGTCAGATCGTTTAATGCTCAGCGATATAAAGAAAAACCAAAGAGCTACATCATTTCAACTACAGGCCTCTGTAAGCACATTATATGTTTATGGTCATGAAGTACAATCAGAAAAAGACTGAACAAGTATGGCTTTCAGGGAAGGCTGGATAGGAAAAAGCCTCTTCTCTTCATAAAGAATATGGAGCACGAGTTATGTTTGCAAAATTGCACCTGAGCAAACCAGAAAATTCTGGAGCAATGTCCTTTGGACTGATGAGAACAAGGTGGAGATGTTTGGTTATCATGCATAGCACCATGTTTGGGAAAAGCGAAACACAGCATATCACCACAAACACCTCATATCAACTGTGAAGCATGGTGGTGGAGGGGTGATGATCTGGGCTTGTTTTGCAGCCACTGGGCCAAGGAAACTTGCAGTCATTGAGACAACAATGAACTCCACTTTACGGATGACAAATGTGAGGACATCTGTCCATCAGCTTAAGCTGGGACGAAACTGGGTCATGCAGCAGGACAATGATCCCAAACACACCAGCAAATCTGACTGGCTAAAGAAGAAAAAAATCAAGTTATTGGAATGGAAAACGTTTACTTCAGGTTACTGTCACTAAAGCTGGTTCTACATGTTACTGGATTATGGGGTGTACTTATTTTTTCCCCACCTGGTTTCTGAATGTTGGTTTACTTTTTCTTTTGTAGTAATGACTGTGAAATTGTTTGTATTTCCAAACTTAAGAATTTAAGATTGCAAGTCTGTAGTTATTTCTGAGTGGTGGTGTATTTTTTTTTCTTTTTCTTTTTTCTTTTACACACACAGTTACGATCATGTGTCTGTATAGATGTGTTTGGGAAGCAGGGATGCGCCTGGACTCTGTTCACAGTCGAGGAGGAAATTTTCGCCCTGTAGAGGACGCTGTCCCAACTCACAGAGATGCAGACGAAGCAGTACTGGATTCAAGTAGACCAAAGGCAAATGTGAACCGCCACCTCAAAAGGACTACAACTAAATCAGACAAAGTGTCAGCTGTAACAGTAAAACATACAAGAAACATCTCTTACTTACAGTAAGTATCAAATTTCTTTGCACTCTTAAAAATGAAGACACATAACCACACAATCATTCCTGATTTTCTTTTAGTAAGAAATAGGAACATCTTGAAGAGATTAAAGTGTTTCAATTGTATTACAATAATTAAATTAGATTATGTAATAGTTAGTTCCACTCCACTAATCTGATTGGATGAGCAGCGTTCCAAGAGTGCTGATATTTAGTATAACCGGACTGGGACATTTCACTGTATGTATCACTCCACTTAAAAGTGTTTCCTATGTAAAATTCCACTTCCTAGTTCGAAACGGTTAATACGGTAGAGTTAGTGACATCATCAGCGGACATGGCAAAGGAAACTTTTCAGGAATATAATGTGTGACTTAGGGGAATGTACAAATCAGTGTGAGCTAGCTAGTGGTCTATAAAGAGGAGTTATGGCATCACCTGTCAATCACAGCGACACTAGGCAATCGTGGGCGTCTGTGAGCTCATGTATGTGGAAGAGGGCGGAAAGCACTTTTCTCTGAGTGTGTTACGCTGGCCTTTGATGAGGCATGAACAGATTAAAAGATTCACGTATCTCGGAGGAAGCACATGTTAGGCTTCAGCCTCCCCAGTTGGTAGCCGTTGTATGATCGGGGTGAGTTCGGTGATCGGTGGGAACTGACCAAATTAGGGAGAAAATGTTCCCCCAAAAATAATAATATAAATAAGGTTTTCTGCAAATGGAGAGTCTGAGAGACGTTGCTAGTTTCTGGTAGCATGACAAGCTTTAAGAGAGAGAAAAAGAGAGGATGATGAGGGGAAGACTGTATATAAATGCTATAACGTAAGTGATAACAGGAGCTAACGTGTTTCACGGAAGATTGTTGGAGAAATACGTAGCTGTGTCTAAGAGAAATAAAACACCACCCTGTCATAATTTTTCTACAACAGTAAACCCTTACATGTTTTACTCCTTGCTGAATGAACATTACATTTAAGCTACTAGTATTCCAGTAGTAATAATCTCTTTTACGAACGTAATGGATATCACAAAAGCCATTAGAATTCAATTATGCATTCTACCAAAATACAACAAATTGCCGATTAAAGTTGTATTGTCGAAGAATTTAATTTGGATTTAAACATCAGAGTACCTTTTTTTTGTATCGTCTGCATATACATTATCCAAACCAATATCCCAGTGTCTTCATTAAAATACACAGAATTGATCACTCACGTATTTAGTGCAGGCTGGAAGATTTGCTTGGCTTATATTATTTTTTATAACCACTTATAATTAAATTAAATTTTATTTGTATAGCACTTTTAACAACGGACTGTCACAAAGCAGCTTTACAGATAAATATATAAATTCGGGATATAAATTTTAAATGTAGAAATGTATCCCTAATGAGCAAGCCAGAGGCGACGGTGGTGAGGAAAAGACGACATGAGGAAGAAACCTTGAGAGGAACTAGACTCAAAAGGGAACCCATCCTCATCTGGGTGACACCGGATAGTGCGATTATAAATCATTACTCTTCTATAACTGTGTACCATACAGTCAAAAAAGTGCAATTGTGTAACAAGGAAATTCATTATAGTTTTCACATGAAGTCTGTTTTGTTCGTGGCAGTTGTTGTCCTAACTGCAAATCCATTGCAGTCCAAAGCCATCTTCATGGTTTTTAAGTGGTACCATCTTCAGTAATCTTGTTGATCTTTAGGCTGCTCATGTGGTTCATGGTTAGTTCGAATGTAAAATGGAAGATGCACAGCACCCCCTAATGTTTGCATCCAGCAGGAAAAAAAAATCTGGTGAAGGAAATATCTGGTTCTCAATATGCACAAAAAATATATATTTAAAGATGTTTTATGTAAAAATGTATTGTATTTTCCTGTGTATGAGGGATATAAAGTATATTAAGGATGAGGGTTATGTATTTTACCCTCATCCTTAATATACAATGTACATTTTTTTAAATTAAAAACTTAATTAATGTATCATTGTTGTTATTGTTATGCTTGAAACCTATAAAACACATTATAGAGTATTAAATTTGCAATGCCAGCTTACTGTTAGTGGATCCCAAAGCATATTTCTTTACTCCTCCTAACTCTAAATGGATAAATCATCAAAAATATTTAGCATGATTGTTTCCATAAACTCCTCATGTTAACCAGCCCGTTCCTTCATTCCTCAAAGGTGACACGAATTCCAATGAAGAGCCCTCTGGTTTCTTGAAGACGTGTATACATTGGTGTATACTTCCTTTAGATCATTTAGCTCTCAGCAGAACCTGCTTTCCATGAGCCCAATAGGACAGTTTCCTTCTGCATTGTTTCTGAACAATAGGAATGTAAACACACTGCAAAAATACAGCTTGTTATTTGAGCCTACGCTACTTTATCACTATGGTTCCTGACCCTGATCCTGGAGTACTGTTTGAGAGTTTCCTTGCTCCCTACACACCTGATTCATCTCTATTCAGATGAAGTGGGGATTCAAAACATTGAAATGTGCAGGACAGGGTTTGGGAACATGTGATGTAATGCCTGTGTTGAGAGTTGTTCTTCTATTGGCCATTAGATGGCAGCAAAAGACAGTCATGCAGGTTGCTGGTTCAAGTTTTATTGTCATGTGCATAAAGCTATATATATATATATATATATATATATATATATATATATATATATATATATATATATATATATATATATATATATATATTACAATGAAATTCTTGGCTAGAGTTGCAAAAAGAGACACAGCGGGGCATATTGCACATAATCACACAAGATTCAAAATTCAACACAACATCTAGAAAATATAAAAATATGAAATATTTGATGAAATATTTGAAATGACTATAGAGTGATTTGGTGGGTTTGGCTGTTATTGTTCGTGGATGATGTTGCACCACAATAGAATCACTTCCTCAAAATGTGATAAACAAAAACGTCTTATACAGTACAATGCACTTGTAATGCAATGTGTCTGAGGTCACAAAGAAACCCACTAATGGCTTATGATGGAGTTCAAGGATTGCATGTGTACTATCTGTATACAAAGGTTCTAGGTAGATTAACTTCCTAAAGCATATGCAGTCCTGTCCTTGTGAGTGTTTGTGTATATTCAGATATTTGTGGGCCATCCAGTATGTGGTCCTCCCTCTCCAACTAGGGTAGGGTAGTCAGTAATACCAGTATTATTGATCACGTCATCCCAACAATACTGGATTAAATATTCCATAACCTCCAAAAATTTTACCTGGCTGTCTCAAGTGTGGTCAAAAACAGAAGGGGTGGAGGAAGGATTGACATGATTGATGATACTCAAGAGGGTGTGGATAGGTGGAGGCATGATGTGCGTATACACACAGTAAGCACATAGTAACAATCCAAGGGCACATTATCCTTAGGTGTAGTCACTAGACTTAAATGACATAATTACAGTGCAACAAAGCCATTCATGGTTTCTAATAAATGCATGTACCTCATTACTATTACATCACGCCGCACCCTGAAAGGTATCTTGCTCTTTACCCAAACTGTTTTGTCATGTTATAGACCATTATTCATGGATAACATAGCATAACATATAACATACAACACAACACAACACAACATAGAAGGCGGGTCCTGATTCCTCACTGCAGCAGACAGGTGAAAACTGGTATGCGCGCTCCATCACGTGCACAAGCCGTGAGTCATAGTGCTCATCATCTGAGAGAGAGAGAAAAAAACCCTCTTTATCAGGAACAAAGATGTGCTGGATTGTGGTGTTTGAAAGGACAGGGTAGTAGGGAAAGATGCCATACATACATGTTTTGATAATAATACATCAAAATAATAAATTGAGTATCCTAGAAATACTGTAACACCAACTGGACATAGAAGTTTGTGTGATGTTGGTCATATCATCAGAATGGATTATATGGAGGATGTGCTGTTTCTTTATTTCTAACAGTATGATGTCACATCTTTGAATGCTCTAGTGCTGGCAGAAAGGGGGGTGTGTCAGGAGATTTACACAGGATTAAAGGGCCAGCATGGAGCAACTGATGGAGTCAGCTACACTATGAAGCCAAGGGTATGTGGACTCCTGACCATAACACTCAGATGTCCTTGTTGAACATCTCATTCCAGATTTATCCCCCCTCCCCTCCCTTGCTATACTGTAATAATAATAACAACCTCCTCCACTCTTCTGGGAAGGCTTTCCACTAGATTTTGGAAGCCTGGCTGTGGGGATTTGTGTTCATTCAGCTACAAGAGCATTAGTGAGGTTGAGGTCAGGTGCTGATGTTGGGTGAGGAGGCTCCAGTTCCAGTTCATCCCAAAGGTGTTCAGTGGGGTTGAGGTCAGGGCTCTGTGCAGGACACGCAAGTTCTTCCTCCTTCTTCCAACCTTAACACACCATGTCCTTCTACATGGAGCTCACTTTGTGGACAGAGGCATTGTCACGCTGCAACAGGTTCCAGTGAAGGAAAATTGTAACGCACGAAGACGTCCTATACAATTGTGTGCTTTGTGGTGAGATGGTCGGGTGTCCACATACTTTTGGTCATATAGTGTAGGTATAGAATTAGGTAGTAGGTACGCTGTAGAGCAAAGATGCCTTCAAAATGATGAAATGTGTGTGTTGTTACTTATTAAAAATGAAATGCTGTACAGTATTAGCATGCACAGTTAGTTTGTTTGCATCAATCCAAATATGAAACCATTACATGTTAAAAAAAAAAACAACAACACAAATGCATTTCCTGTATTCTATAATATGAACGTCAACATCCTATCACTCATAATCTTCATTCTCATGCAACTTGCACTATATTTGGCAATCTTAGGCTTGTCTGAACATGCCCTCGTGCGAGTGCTTGGTATACTTCATGGGCCATGGCCCTTTAAAAGGCGATCCCACGCGCAGGGAAGGGGGGGGAGGGGTGGATGACGGGTTTAATCTTTTCTCTCTCTCTCTCTGTCTATCGCTTTCTGTCTGTCTTTGCAGTCAGTCCTTTGTATAAGTTGTACAGGAGCTCGTTTAGTACTTTGAAGGAGGACGGGTTTGTGGGTCTGATTTACAGTACAGAGGGTGCAGTTAGAGAACAAGAGCGTTTTGGATTTGTCTTTTGTTGTTTTTTCCAGATCGCGAGATATAAACTGGTATCCCCACTTTTTTTTCTCTCTATTTCTTTCTATTTTGCACACCTTTCTCTTTTGTGAAAAAGGAAAGCGGAGAAGGGAAGCCAAATGTCTCATACGAGCAATGAATTATCCGGCTTTATTGATCTGACGCTACGCATTTCATTTTTTTAATTATTATTATTATTATTAATTTAAAAAAAAAAATCTAATTCTGGTACTCTTGTGAGCGCATGAAGATCTGACTGAATGGGATGGTTTTGGTGACGTTGTTGCGCTCTCTTCTCGGCCATTGGCGAAGTGCGCGTGAGATCTACAGCTGCATTACATCAGTGCTCGGTCTGAGCTCGAGCGCGCTGCAGAAACGGAGTCCGGTGTACGGCGGAAAAGGCTGTGGGATCTGAACGGGTCCCGGTGAATGGTGTGTGTGTGTGTGTGTGTGTGTGCGCGCGCGCGTGCGTGTGTGTGGTTAGACTATAATGCAGACATCATCATATTAGACTATAAAAGTGCACAGTTCTGCCGAAAGCACGTGCCATCTGTAGCCTAATTATCCATGTGTGTTTTGTACAGATTGTCGGGACGTGTTCATGGCACGCCACTTTGACAGCGCGCCACTACGCATCTAAACTTGCACCGGGGAGCTCGTGCAGTAGTGCGATAGTCTACAGGATCCGACGTCTCGATGGCTGAGACAACATCCCCCGAGCCTCCGTCCAGTCTGGACGTGGCCATTGACCCGGACTTTGAGCCTCAGAAGCGGCCGAGGTCATGCACTTGGCCGCTGCCGGAGTCCAGCTTGATTAAGCCAGAAGCAAACGACACGTACATCATCCCGGAGGAAGAGGATGATGAGGAGGAGAGTGCAATGGCTGTTAGCGCCAACGGAGACGATGGCAGGCCTGATGAACTGAGCTCGAGCGGAGATCAAGATCAGGATCAGGATCAGCAGAGCCAGGTCGAGGCAAAAGCGCGCGCTACTGAGGTGAATGGACAGGGGGTTCAGCAGCAGCAGCAAACCCCACGCAAATCCTCATCTCGAAGGAACGCCTGGGGTAACCTGTCCTACGCAGATCTGATCACAAAAGCCATAGAGAGCACGCCGGACAAAAGACTGACTCTCTCCCAGATCTATGACTGGATGGTCAGAAATGTCCCCTACTTCAAAGACAAAGGAGACAGCAACAGCTCCGCTGGCTGGAAGGTACGTGGGCACTGTTAGAATCCATTTTATACCTATTTTCTCGTGCTTATGCTGAGTACACCCCGATTTGCCACAACAAAAACAAAAACAAAAGGAACACATGCTCTGGCGTGCGCGCGCGAGCGAGCGTCTCAAGACGGGCGCGCGCTTAAGCACAGCAGCAGGAGCGCCCGCGTGACTCAGTTTCGTGGCGATGCATATGACATCATATGTAAACAAAGCGTGTGTTCGCGCATTTAAATATTTGCTGAACTCGTTGTTCGAATGATATTTTTTAAATGAGTGCGTGAATAAT
The DNA here is from genome assembly GCA_023630585.1 of Cranoglanis bouderius. Lineage (NCBI taxonomy): Eukaryota > Metazoa > Chordata > Actinopteri > Siluriformes > Cranoglanididae > Cranoglanis > Cranoglanis bouderius. The sequence goes on along the minus strand of CM042560.1, from coordinate 12,524,679 downwards.
TACATAATTACTCTGACATCTTTACTTAAAAAAATAAACGAAACAAAGAAACATAAATCAGTGTAATGCAATGATCTTATTCAGACTAAATTGCTAAGTATCCATAATTGAATAGATTAAGCACCATTGTTAACCTGGAATACCTTGCAAAAAAAAAAAAAAAGGTTACACATGAACTGACAAGTCTCTGTGTCTCAGGCCTTTTGGGTGTTGTGGCTTGTATGACACATGACGCAGGCTATGGGTCTGAAAAAAACCCAACAAAAACAAATGATTATCCTGTCCTGCCACACCACGATCATAATTCTACAGTAATTAATGTTGAGAGACACACACCTCCATAGAACTCCATTGTGTGAAATGCCTATAGGCATCTGGTGGAGAATTTAAGCTTATACATCAATAATAATAATAATTTTTTTTTAATTCTATCCTATCCTATTCCTGCAACATGGCCAGTTTACAGAAAACCTGCCTAGGCATGTTCCAGTGAAGGTTGTGCTCACATGTTATTCTGCACCCATTCTGCCTAAAGGTGGCTATACAGTAGAGGACACATATAGAGTAACTGTAACAGAAGTCAACAGCAGAGAGCATCTCACACCTAACTGATTAGCTAACAGTAAGAACAGGCCTAATGATAGCTAGCTATAAGCAAATAGCAATTAAATCAATGTTAACTTCAACTTATATTTAACAATTTCTTGTCTTGGTCTTACAACTTACAACAACTTGGTCATTGTTGTTTTGAATGAATCCGATAAACCTCTTCACAAGTTCAATTAAATCAAACTTTTTTTGTGGCACCTACGCAAAATGTTATTGTAATTTCTATGCTGCTTACATGCTACTGGATAAATCATATTTCGTAATTTAACTTGCAACACAACATAACATCTACATTTATGACATTTGGCAGACGCCCTTATCCAGAGTGACTTACATTTATCTCATTTATACATCTGCGCAATTGAGGGTTAAGGGCCTTACTCAAGGGCCCAACAGTGGCAGCTTGGCGGTTTGAACTCATGACCTCCCGATCAGTAGCCCAACGCCTTAACCACTGAGCTACCACTGCCTTTACATTACATATCATATAAAAAAAAAAAACTTACCATAATCCTTTTTAAAAAAATCCCAATTGTTTGGAATTCTTTTCCTTTTCCTTTCAGTAGATGTTATCTGTCTTCCCCTTTGTGTTTGTGTTATGTTCATGCCAGTTTTCTTGACTTGGTCATCAGTTGCCTAAATCAACATGAGAGCCCGGTTTCACCAAAACCTCCTGCATGTATGAAGAATCTACATTGGATTAATGAAGCTTCAAATGCCCCAAATCTCAGGAGCTAAAAGATACAATGTCACTGGTTAAAGTTTCAATGTATGTAGATATACAGTAGGTGGCCATTGTGGGTAAGAAGCAGTGTGGCTGGAGGAGGGGACAGGGAATTGTATCAATCTCACCATCCCTAAAATTTGAAGTGAAGGCAAAACACAGTTTGCCAAAAGTGCTATACATCATTCCAATCATTGCTGTGTGGTGAAATCTGTGCTTATCAGGTGTAACCAGATTACTCAGATTTAGGCATTCAATTCTTAAGAATCCGGTTGCAATTATTGGGAAGAAATTTCACAACACAGCACACTATAATATATAATATATATACGGTACTGTGCAGAAGTTTTAGACACCCTGTTAACTTTGCAATAGAATTTTTTATTTTATGACTTCTACATTATCAAGTCAGTACAAAAACATTTTAGATTCCCAAACATTAGTTTTCTAGCACAAAATTAAATGTTATAGAAAAATGTGTGTATGTCATTAAAGAAAGCAGCGTATTACGTAAGAGACACTTTTCAGACAAAAAACACAATGAAGGCTGCTGGGTTTTGCTGCAAATATAAGAAGCAAGTGTGAAAGTCAAAGTCTCCAGAAGAAGTGTGTCTGGTTCTGCAAGATGCTCAATAAAACTTACCAGATAATTTCCTTATAAAACTGCTCAAATTGTACTGGAGACTACTATTTTTATTTTTTTTGTCACACTAAATATTGACTTTGTTTCATTTATTACAGTTTACTGCTCTTTACGGTATTTGTTTAATGTAGAAACATTTAATTTCATTATTTTGAAGGCATCTTTGCTCTGCAGCATTTCTTTGCATGTGCCTAAAACTTTTGCACAGTACTGTATGTATTATATGTATACTGTATGTAATATATATATATATATATATATATATATATATATATATATAAAACATTAGTTACTTTAGCACAGTTTAATCAACGCACATATGACCAGACATCCTTTCAGTATAATCAGGTCACATTAGAAAACACAAACCACCATATATGGCTGTTTATTGTGCCATACAGTACATGCACACACCTTGCTTCAGTTATGTAGCTTTTGTTCTCCATGATTGTCTGGGGGAGAGAGAGAGAGAGACCTGGGTGTCCTGCATGCTCCAAAACACATTCCTCCTTTGAGCTATTACTGAAGGTCTGGCACAGTTCCAGCATGACAAAATTTTTTTTTTTTTTAAATGAGACAGGCAAATGATCTTGTGTATTTCAGGTGTGTATCTTTAGCTCAGACGGTGAGGGTGTATATGGGTGGGTATGATACCAGACCCAGTGATATCATATCCGTCCTCTTAGGACAGGTCTGGTTTAACCTGCATGAATTTGGGGATGGTTTTTACACACTGTACACAGGTCAACTAAAGAGAAATGAAGCTCCACTGCGGCGTGTCTAACGAGCATATCTAGACATCATGATGGACTTTCCTTTGTTCTGCTGCAGTTGGAGAAGAGGGGGATGGGGTAGGACGGTCAGCATAGGTAATAATGCAGTGCTCATAAACTCCCAGTCGCCAGTCCGTGAAAAAATGTGGAGTTATGCAGTGTGGAATGGACTGATGGGACTCTTCTAATTATCTGCCACACACCCTGTGTGTTATGTGTGTGTATGTGTAAGTGAAATAGTAGCAGGGATGAAAGATAATTTATTGAGTTAGCATTCCACTGAAAGAACTCGAATGCCAAATGATTATTACTTCTCCACCACTTGTTTCCAAGACACTTACTCACTTTTCTAGTTCTTTTATTATTATTTTTTTTTAATGTATACACATTTCCCCATTTGTACAGTATATTGGGTGCTTCGGGCCACTGTGCAGCAATCCGGTGGAGTTTGTACCACCTGCTGTAGGAAGCATAGAGAAGACTTGCATGTCTGAACTGAGAGGATTTGTGTCTGTGGACTATTTCCTGGACTGGCGTCGTTGCCTATTGAGTGGGGGCTTCATGTTTAATTCCAATACATCTTCTGCCTCATTCATTAAAACACAGTGCTCAGTGCTATTTTGTCCCAAAGCCTGCAAAAAAGTGGGTATTGACTGATTAAATACGCATTTCAGCAGCACTCTGTCTCGTATCATCATCATCATCATCATCACCATCTGTAGCGCTGTGCCTGATTTCGTATGTGCTCATAAGTAAATAATGTGTTCTTTTGTAGTGTCATGTGATTGGTGGCTTGTTGCCATGGTTGCCCATGTGTGGTGTAAGTTCACGAGAGGGTGAGGTGGTGTGGGCGCTTCTCTGGCTGGCACTGCTACCACAAAGCATTCATGTGTGGGGTAGAAAGGGGGGAAAAAAAGGTGAGCGATTGGTGTTATGTCAGCGAGGATAGTCACAGGTTTTTCAGATGGTCATGTGTTGCCATGGTGACAGGGCTACGAGAGTACAGATGCATTTCCATCCAAATGTTAAAACAAATCCTGAGCAGATTTCCAAAATGTGTCTCCATCGATTACGACTCTGATTATTCAGAGCAGGGGTAACAAGATGGACACACACACACACACACACTCACGGAGAGACTGAAAGGCACACTCGTTTGTTTGAAATCATTTATTGCATCATGTCTTTATCAAGCCACCAATGTTTCCATGTCAGTCAAGCCTGAACTTGTTCTGTCTTTAATTTTAAGGGTTGCTTATGTGCAAATTCAAGAATTTGCATAAGCACAGGTGGTTGTAGTGTGTGCAGGAGTTTGTAGGAGTCTATTAGAAATGCATGTATGTAACACAGACATGCGTGTGTTGAGTATTTTAGTTGCCCCAAACTACCCATCCCCAAATAAAATTTGGATTTTGGAGTCGGACATGGCACCACAATGGTGCAGCTTCACCAGTGGTCACCAACCCTGTTCCTGGAGAGCTACCTTCCTGAAGACTTTAGCTCCAATCATAATCGTACCTAATCTAATCATTAAGACTTGAGGCAATGATTAGACGGTCAGGTGGGCACGATTATGGTTGGAGCTAAAGTCTTCAGGAAGGTAGCTCTCCAGGAACAGGGTTGGTGACCACCTGAGCTTTACGGCCCCCAGTTCTTCCAGTGTTCTTCTGGGTTCCTCTGGGGTTTTTTTTGACCTTCCCAAAAACACGCCAGTAAGTGTATAAGATAAATTGCCCCTAGGTGTGAATCTGTGTGTGTGTGTGTGTGTGTGTGTGTGTGCATGGTGCGCACGTGATGTGATGGACTGGTGTCCCATCCAGGGTGCCTCATGCCCAGTGTTCCTGGATCCACCATGTACCCTGTTCAGGATAAACCGTTTACTGAAAGTGAGTGAATCAGAATCAGAAATTCATGAAGAGGGAAGTGTGAGCCTTGTCTCTGCTCAGTCAACAAGCAGTAAACATCATATGTTGTGAGAATCTGCTCAGGTGTCCACTATTCAACAAATGCTTTTGGATTTCTTGGATTTCTTCCACCAAAAAAACAAAAAACAAAAAAAATCCCTCCCTCCCTCTGGTATGCTCCTCCCCAAAACGCTCTGACCCGAGGCTTTTGAAAGTTTAATTTGTTTTTCTCACGACCTGTCCTCTCCAATTAAGGCTGTCTGCCCCGGCAGCGGTGCTGAGCATGGGAGGCTAAATTGTTCTTGATTAAAAATTAATTGACTACAATAAAGCTAGCGTTCTGTGTCAGGACAGGAGCTCCTCGCTGAGATGGAGGTGATGAAAAGAATCTGGGCTCTGTAGTGAAAAAAAAATGAAGAAACAGACACTTTTTAAAGACATCCCTTACTTACGCAGTCTAATTCCTCTGTCGGAGTGGACCGTGTGGATAATTACTGCCCAAGCAGCCTTTATGGAGATGGTTTTGTTTGGGATTCAGTGAGATCTCACATAATATCATGCCAGATTAATGCTCGATTGTGGTACTTTATCTCAATCGCCGTTTTCTTCAGTACCTAAAGTACCCCTTGGTTACTTATCCTATGTGAACGTTAAAACCATACTGTTATGGTTGTGATTTCCAATGGAAGATTGAAACATGGCCCAGGTGTGGCTCACAGCCTAAATCATTCCTCAGACAGAATAAAGATCCAGTGTACCCTCTCTAGGGAAGAGCTGAGCTAAGCAGAGCTGGACAACAAGAACAATGGAATGAGCGGGGTATGGCAGTGGAAGATTGATGGTGTTTACACTGTTTTCCCCAGCTTTGGTTTATGCCGGGTTTTTCTCAATTGAGATGTCTGTTTTTAAGCTTGATGCTTATCAAAGACATCATTAACTCACTCACTTTTTTTTTTCCTGGGAACTGCGACATTCCTGTTCACTTCCTTTTCAGTAGTCCTCTACGCTAGCAGACTCCCGCTCTGTGACTAAACAAATGGCTGTTTTATTCACCTCAGCAACATGCAAGTATGAAATTTGCCAGTCAAAGCTGCTGTAATGTACTGTATACTGTATGAGCTGTCTTTGTACTCGGGTAGAAATGTATAGGGGAATAAACCTTGAGAAAGGTTCCATTTCGAGCCCTGTGTGTGCTGATTTGTATGTTGTAAAGAGTTACACTAAGCTGAACACACTAAGCTCTAAGTCTTATCGTAAAGTATGTTCCAAATAAGAGAGGTCAGTTGAGGGCTTAGCTCTACAGGCTACAGCCATCGAGGACTGGCGTGTGGCTTAAGTGTCTAAATGTGTTTAAAGGGGACAGTTTTCCGAGTGTTATCTGAGGACCTTTATCACAAATTTCCATACGTTTAGTGTTTGCACACCTGTCTTAACTGTGACCCCAGGGCAGCCCCGTTGATATGTGAGCAGGCGTGCAGGAAAAGTGCAGTGTCAGGACTCGAGCCTAACTCCTGCAGTAAAGTTTCTGTGCTTGTTCAGGATCTCCCATTTCACTCGCAGTGGCCGAACAGGTTTGTGCCTGTAACGCTACAACGCTTTGACACACGTTAAAGGCTGCAGCTCTAATCTAGATATTACAGCTGAGTCGCTTTTGCGGCTAGATTTGTGTGTTCTTTTGGTTTTGTTCACTCTATTTATCCTCCCCATGCTCTCTCTCTCTCTCTCTCTCTCTCTCTCTCTCGTCCCTTTTGCACTACAGCGTTTATGAGAGCATGAAATTGCTCCAGAGCTCCAAGGCATATTGAGCCCTGGCTTACTCAGACTATTATCGCTCTTGTTTGTTTCTGCATGTCTGTCTTTCCTGTACCCACTGTAAATAGCTGATGTTTCGCACATTTTTATAATTTAGAATGTACACTCTTATGAGAATTGTTTGGTAGTTTGGTATGCATGAGTGCATCAAGACATGAGTGCATCAGATTTTCTACTACAATAGTTTTCTACGCTAATGTTTTATTCTGGTCAGGGTCAGTGTAGTCTAAATTAGTAATTAGGGGGCCAAGCACAGAAGTTGTGTAGGCACCTTAGTGTTATTCTACTTTTTCTTATTATTTGTAACTAAGTTTGTTAGAAAATATCCCATCCAGGTGCAAAAGCCAGCATAAAATTATGGAACCAGAATTGGGCAAACTTTCTGTGAGAGTGGGTGGATTGGGAATTTTTGGTTGTTGTTGTTGTTGTTTTTTAAATAAATAAATAAATAAAAATCCCATGCATGCTTCTACTTTGGCTTTCTTATCATTCCAAATCAGACTCTTTAAATCAGAGATACCAAGATTGGGTTTAAACAACTGCAGAGTAATGTGAAGGACATCTTAATAAATGGTAATCCACAGAAATTACATTAAGATAATTACACGTGGTATTTGTTAAATAGCGCTTAGACGTGCCAGAGAAGGCTACGTAACTAAGTGTAATGGAGTGGAATTGGAGTGAATGAATAAATGGTTGTTGGGGAAACACTCCTTTTATTTTTTACTGTCATGAAAACAGGCATGACTCTCACAAAGAACTGCCCAGACGTATTCACATGCTAACTGGTAGAGAGTATTCATGGGCAATGCTTAATCAGCCAGCCTTTCATGCATGCATTCTAGATGTTTACAAGCCTTCATGTGTGAAAGAGGTTAAAAACGTAGCCAGAACATGCCTGCATAAAGAAAGGCAATACTGTTAGCCAGGGTTTCAGGGATCTGAAAGAGCACACACACACACACACACACACACACACACACACACACACACACACACACACACACACACACAGAGCATACTTTACCATACATTAAAGTAGCTATGGTACTCAGGCTCACTACTTTAAACACCATTCCAGTGCATTCACAGAACAGATTCTCACACTCTTTTGAATCCCACCTGCAGAGCGCAGAGTCACAAGCTTTAGCAAGTTCACTTTCCCGTGTCTGCATACAACCCCCTCCTGCCCATTAATCCCCCATGTGTTAGCCTGGTGAGTGAGGCCTCTTTCTACAGCACACATGGACGCACACAGACCAGCTCAGTGCTCTGGCTGCATGCTTCAGAGCCCGTGTTCAGGTTCCCTTTGTATGTTTAGGTATGTGCACCAGTATACTCCTCTTTTTGCCTGTGGGCGAAAACTGTTTTTAGTAATGTCTCAGATTATACGATACTGTATATGATGCTTTTTCTTTCTTCTATTGCAGTTTTTCTGTAATGTTTCCATAACACTATGAAGGATATGTTAACACAGACGCCTGAACTGAAGTAAATGCAGCAACTAACCCTATGTTCACACTCCCTAGTGAGCGTGAAGTGACTTCTAGACCATTATACGAATTACACACACCACTATTGCGTATTGTTACACACCACTATTGCGTAAGTTTGATTTTCATGTTACATGCTAGGCTTCTCTAGCAAAGCAAGCTAAATGTACTAGTTACATACACTCACCAGAGACACCGACGATCTGTGCTTCTTCCTTTCTACACTTTATTTCTCTTTGTAATGTCTCTATATAAAATTTTTTTGTTTGTTTTTTGTTTTGTTTTTTTGGCGGAAAACTACTTGAATTGGCGAAATCGCAATTGCACGAAAATGTTTCGCAGTGATGTTTGTTGGTAAATGAGACCTTTTAGCTGTACTCATGTTTGACGCACGTGAATCGAAGAGGGCTTTGACTGAATGCGTGTTGTGATGATGTCACATGACGTGTCTTGGCCCAAATCTGCAGCAATCTTAAAAAATTGCAAGCTCCTCCGAATACTGCAGAGTTTAAAATCGCAAAATCAGGGATGGACTGATATATACTGTTGTGTGGCAGACAGTAACTGCAGGAAGGACCTAAAGTTGCTAAAAGGTGAGGATTGAAGTAAAGTTGGACGACACGTGCCAGAAAATTGGTCTGAGGAATCACTCGAGCCAATCGTTTGGATTGGTCACTTTAACATGTCATGACCGTCTTAGTTCACGTGACTCTGTCGCTGTCGCTGAAATCACGGTTCCGGCTCCTGCTTCCGTCTCGTCAGACACACAATATGCATAGTCGCCTGTCGCTTTGTTGCCTGCTAGTGTGAATGTGCAGTAGGTTAAGTCAGGGAGAATGGTGCAAGAGAGTCCAGCTGGTAGCTCCTAAGTAATATGTATGCACATGGGCATTGTTTCATGCAAAATACAAACTGTGACAGCCCTAGTGTGGTCATTCCCTGTTCCTTCTCTTCTTCCACCTTTTTTTTTTGACGAGGCCCAGTCTGGGATCACACTTTATCTCTCTCTAGCTCAGCTTTTTTTAAATCTCAGATTAGCAGACTAGACTCGTTCTCACATAGTACAGCATTAGTGCAACTTTGTGACAAACCTTGTACTGTATAGTTCTTTTTCTTTCTCAAATTTGTTGCACTGAGCAGAACATCACCACTAATTTGGTTAGGCAAACAGCAAATCATCTTGCCAGCATATCTTTCCAGGCTATATCAAGTGCTTTGGTGCATAAAGGACAGCACCGTCACGTGACCATGTAGATTCCTGAAGAGTGACAAAAGTGAGTGTCCTTTTGTCTTTACTTTCCAGTAATAGGGGCATTGTGGTTGTGAATATTTACAACAGTGCCAACTAGGTGTGATACAAACATACAAATACTGTATGTTATGAGGCTCTGCATGTCAATCCCAGGTGTTCAACATATGACACGTCAGATTTGCGGACATTTAATCGTGATATTATAGCATTTTGATTGATTTTCAGCCTAGAATTTGTTTTTAGTCAATTAGCTATAATAGACCATATAAATATGTACACAAAGTCTTTTGTACATTGTGCAAGACAAGCAAAAGCGCTTAGTCCGTAGACTCATGCTCATGAACATACAGTACATACATAGGTATGTTGGTTGGTTAAGAGAAAAAGAGAAAAAGATTGATAGATAAACAAGAGCATCAGCGGTCTGGATCATTATCTAGTTGGTGGTGACATCACTGTTTGCCTGACAGGGCTTTTAGATTTCTTTTGTGTTCACTGACACACTGTATATAAGCTGTCTTTGCCTTTCATACTCATCTCTCTCTCTCTCTCTCTCTCTCTCTCTCTCTCTCTCTCTCTCTCTCTCTCTCTCTCTCTCTCTCGCGTATGTACAGGTTAATGTTCCTTTCCCATTTCCTACTCTTTTGTTTGTTTTGCTTTTCTTTCACCTAGTATTTCTTTCCCTCTTTCCCCTCCCGCTTCCTGCAGCTGTGCCGATGCTTCAGAGGTTTTTCCATGAAAACACAAAGAGCTTCAAGCACAAAAAAAAAAAAAAAAAACCACACAACCTCAGATTACAAATGGTTCTACGCAGCGATGCTTTCCTAGGCCTCGTGTGCAACAGACACTGTACTGCACATTTTGATCAAATGTTGAAAAAAAAAAAGTCATGTTGAATTTATTACAAATAGGTATATTTTATGTAGGCGATCTACAAAGCTTTGCATAAATATTCACCCCCTTGAACTTTCCTTGACCCCAGGGTTTAATTGGGATTACACAGTGTATCATGAATGTACAAGAAATAACCCATAATGTTGAAAGGAGGGATGTTAACTCTGTAGTTTGAAATTATTTACAAATAAAAACACAATGTAAAAGTTGTGATTGCGTATTCACTCGTTCTGGTGAAACCAGTTTTCATTGGAAGTCACATCATTAGTTGAACGGAGCTGACCATTCAGAGTTTGGTTATTAAAATGTATCCCAAATTTTTAACAGCCCATGAGTCCATTATCCAAGAGGCCACATTACAAAATGTAAAAACATTCACTCGACTCAATCACTGCACTGTACTGCAGATCTTTATCAGTCTGAATGTAATGCCTTTGGTTTATAAAGATTAGAGATGTAGTAGTAGTCAGGTGCCTGGTCATGTGAGCAGCTCTCAGTATGTATGAGATTACACTGGGTAGAACAGTCAGTGAATCATACAGTAATCTGCTCGCTGCGGCTTATTACATCTGCCACACCATCACCCCCAGATACCATGACCATGTGAGGAAGCGCACAGAAAGAGTCAGAAAGACTAACTGAGTGAAAGAAAGAGAGAGAGAGAGAGAGAGAGAAACTGAGGTCAACAGATTAAAAAAAGAGCAAAGGTTGGGAAGCTCTTTATCAGTCTGGTGTTTATCATCGGCTAATCAGACAACTTGATGAGGTCACAGGACTGTTGCAGACTGTCAGTGAACTTGAATGATAGTTTCTGTAGTGTAGTAGTTATCACATCCACCTAACAGAAACATGTCACAGAGAAGTGGGAGTGCCCGAGAGCCACTGCTGTGCCCTGGAGGCGAAGCTTTTTGGATGACGGTGTCTGCCTAAGTTAATGAAACTAAATAGGAATTTGATGAGGAGAAAACAAAACAAGACTGAAACCAGTATCACTGCTCAGTTCACATTGCTGAGTGATGCTTCTTGTGTAATTAGAAAGAAGTCCAGGCAACAGGACGCTCAAAAGTGTGTGGGTGTGATTGGCAGGGAAAGGGCAAGACCTCGGTGTTCATATTTCTAAACAAACTGTTTATTAGCCCCTCTCTGTCTTGGCTTATAGTCAGCTCCGTTTAGTTCTCGATAAAGCTCTATCTATCTCTGTCTCTCTCTCTCCGTGATGGCCCATTTCCCCCTTCATACTCCATTTTCAGACCCTTTCTCTGTTTCAGTCTGTTTCTGGCTGAACAGTGTGGAGAATAGAAGAGCTGACGCGATTGGTTAGACAGCACTCCGCCCCCACATGTGACTGGCTGGAACATTCAGTGGGCCACTCAGCGCTGTGGAAGTGTATGTAGGTCAGTGTGTGTGTGTGTGTGTGTGTGTGTGTGCTGTGACCGTGTACCCTGGCAGCCCTCCAGCTCACTCCTTCAGAGCGAGAGAAGAGAGGGGGAGGGAGAGAAAGAGAGAGAAAGAACCACGGAGAGGCCTCCTACACTCCAACTGTAACTCGCAGAGGGGGAAAAAATAAACCACACAGCTATCTTCAATTTCTAAACGTGTTCATGTATAATTTAGGGGATTCAATTTTGCGATCAGATTAAAATTAAACAAATCATTTCAAATACAGGGTGCACTTGCAGAACGTTGACTTGTTACCATGGTGACACATCAAACCAGCTTGCTTTCAAACTGGTGTCGTCTTGTTTTCCAGTTGTGTCACCGGCTGCTCCCTGTGCATTCACAGGAAATTATTTCCTCTGGGAGTCTGTGCCCTGAATTCGCCCTCTTCATCCTTGGAACTCATTTGCCACTTGCAGCACGTGTCGAAAGTGTGACGAGCTGCACGGGGTCACACTACAGTTTATATACCCACCTGAAAAATCTAACACGCGCACACACCCATCAGAGTTCTCACTTCTGTCGTGTCATCACACAGCAGCTGTCTAGACCGAAAAGCCACTCTAAACACTCTCATGGGCTTCGTTGTCTTTGCATTTTACAGTCTGCAAGCTCTAAAAGTGCATACACGCACACGCACGCACACACACACACACACACACACACACACACACACACTGTAAAGGCCTGTCAGAGAACTTAATGCTCTGCCAATAAATTATTCACTGATGGTGTGCTCAGTCTTTATCCAGATTTCAGACAGCCCACACACATATGTGCACGCAGCTTCACACACATATGTGCATACAGTGCATGAAGCACTTCAGCAGCTCAGGAAGAAGTTAACCTATAATACCACATCACTATTTATATCTCACCCACAGAATAAATGCAGAAGTAGTCGGCTTTCAGCACTAGCTTCAGGTTCAGTATGGCTTCGCGGTTTGTTCAAAAAAGTCTTCCTTAAGTCATCTTAAGCCATGGTCTGAGAAGGCTGTATTTACACACTTACACTCTTAAACTAACACACAGAAAGAACCAGAGTTACCGAGAAAGACATGCGAGACACTCAGGACACACCTTTTGAACAAACAAGGAGACTAGCATCTAAAACTGATTGAGTGGAAACCGAGAACAAACTACATCCCGCCTCGGTTTGCTCACCGGAGTCATGTGATCTGACCAGCACGTCTATCTGTCTGCAAGAAAATATAAACATACTTCCTTTTTTCCCCCCACTGGCCGTCTAAAACCACAGTGACTAAGCTAGTGTATATATGTAACACGTGATGTTAGAGCTCGGGGATTTGTCTAGAAATGATTGCATTTGAATCAGCTCTTGATGAGAAAACACGTTTGGTGTGAGCATAATGAATCCTTCCATCTTTTTCACTCTCCTTCGAACTTTGCGTGCGTGCTCAAAGCACTCCTGAGCTTCCAGGTGCGCTCACACACTCGCTATCTCATGTAAAGGGATCCGTTTCACACAAATGAGTGAGCACCAAGCTCTTAGAAAAGTATTATTGTGATTATGTGAGTCCTCTGGGAGGGCGGAGGCGGGTGTAGGGTTTGAGGATTTCTGTGTAAGAGCGTCTGTGTTGCTTTGCAGGTTTTTCAAGTCGTCCGCGCTCAGCCCGAACAGCTCATCTTCTCCATGTTTTGTCTTACCCCCTCCACCCCACCCCACCAGAATAATTAACAACGGGCCACAGAAGGGTTGTGGGTCTATTTTTCATCCCTTCCTCGCCTATTCTTCTCTTCATCTCTGTTTTTTTTTTCTTGACTGTGTGGTGAAATATATGTGCACTCAGGCATAGGAGGTTGGGAGTGAAGGTCCATTTCTTTTCTTACGTTAGAGAAGAACAGGGTGCAGCCTGAGCCAAGGTGTGTAACTGTTTTGGCCTGGGTCCAGTGTGTGTATGTGTGTGTGTGTGTGTGTATGTGTGTGTGTATGAGAGAGAGAGATAGAGAGAGACAGAGAGAGAGAGAGGTTCTGGCATCATGCCAGAAAACTCCACAAAGGCGAGAGATGGGTCACGTTCAGGTTTTTATTCAGGGCTTTACCACTAAAGTCACTGGAGTTTGTTTGTTATTTTATTTCTCAATAATAGAAATAGCTACTTCAACAATTTGCCTTCTTGTGCACCTTGGGAATCAATACGTAGTAGCCGACGTGGCTAGTCTTCTGCATTGTGGTTTGAAAACATCTGGACTAATTGTGCCCTAAGGTATTCTAATTCAAACTGAGAAACCACTGCGACTTGTTCATCATGTGCACCTTATATCATCATAGCGAACAAATCAAATATTAATATTTAATGGCTTGCTACAAAACTGCATGAACCATTCGACCTGAAGTGAATATAATAGAAATGTGAGTAAAATGAGTATGAGAGCGCTGTTTTATCATCATTAAATCAGGACAATTCTACTTAGCAACTTTAGCTTCTGTGGTGAGATTTTGCACACATTTTGTTGCATTACAGGAAAAAATAAAAACATCTGGCATGATGAGGTATTATGAGAAGAGCGAGGCAAGAAGATCAATATTGGAGCATGAGCTTTGGGCTTGGAGTGTTAGTGTGTGTTTGATGGGTTTCAGTGCGTTTCATCATGCCTGTGAGCTACATTACTGAAAACGCGCCTCACAGAGCCAGAACAAAGACGCAGAGAGAAACAAAGAGAGAGAGAGAAGGAAACTGAGAGTAAAAAGTGCGAGAGGACAGAATGAACAAACAGAGTGACAAATTGGAGTGTCGTACAAATTGTTGTACAAAGAAAAGGCCTGTGCTGCTCCACAATCCAAAAATGCATAAGGTTCAAGGAGGTTTTTTTTTTGCTTTAAGCTTTGCCAGTGTTAGGTGTTAGACAGGGTTGTAAAATATATGACGCAAGAAGCTTTTCACTGAGTGCAAAGTAGTTAATGCGAACTGTATCTGCTGTACAATCAAGCATTTTATTGTGTATCCATCCATCCATCCATGTGTATTTGTTTTTTTAATAATTAATTACTCAGCACTGACAAATATTAGTGGTTCTGTGTGTAAATGTGTGTTTGCGGTCCCAAAACTAATGGCTCCCCAAACTGAAAGCAGTACAGCTCGGTTCAAGTGTGTGTTTTGGTGCATGTGTGCCTTCGTTTTTTTTCTTTTTCTTTTTTTTTTTCTTTTCATGCTGCCACGTTGTAGCAGAAACAGGAAGTCATGTGACTTGAAAGTCAAGGGAATAGGAACTAAAAGGGTGTGCGCGTGTATGTGTGTGTTGGGGATGGTGAGAATTGCTGCTACAGCAGAAAATCCCATGACATGCATTCTTCTGAGACTCTACTGTACTTCTGTTTCCCTTTTTCACTCATTTTCATCATGGCTTTTATACACATATGCCAGTACTAGGTACACGGTTAAGTGAGTAAATTCTTATTCTTAAGTTTTTTTTTTTTATCTCCTAGATCAGATTTGAGACTTAATATAAGATTCAGCACCTTTCCCTTTTTATTTCGGCATGTACAGTATGCTGTGTTTACATTGTGACCTAGTTGTCATAATAGTGCATCATATTTCTGGTGGAATCCCTGCATCATTTATGTCCTATATAGCCGTGATTTCCCTAGGAGAAAATGTTTTAAAAAGTAAGTAAATAAATAAATAAATAAAGACCAAGACGAGGGGTACTTTCATGCAGGTAGCAGGTAGTGTGTATCCCGATGAACTTTTATCAACTGGAATTTGATGCTGCATTCATCAGTACATGCATGTATCATGGAAAAAAAAGATGGAGGTTCATTTTCCTTTGCAGTGAGCCATGCATGTGGGCGAGGTTTGACTTAGACTGATGAGCTCAGCAAAGTAGCGTGTAGCACGTGCAACACACACACACACACACACACACACACTCACTCTCACTGCCTAGTACAGATAAGTCTGCGGGTTGGACTCTACAGTAACATTAAGATCATTTATAACATGATATGAAAATATCAACACACACATCTATGGTGAGTTCTGACAAAAAAAAAAGTTTCATTCAAACCTCCAACGTATTTACTTGTCCCTGTATGTCGAGATGCAAGAAAGCAACAGATATTATGTTTTTGAGAGGAGATCACCGGGCCCCTTAACCCAGCCGCACCCTGCTGTCTTTTTTTTTTTTTCTTTTCTTCATTTTTAATGAACCCCAGATGGGCATGCAGAAGGTCTGAGCAAAACATTAGTCATGTCACATGTCATATTCACTCTCTGTGTCGCTATGATGGTGTCATGAGAGCAGCAGTTTCATAAAGTCGCTTATACAGAACTAAATTCAGCGAATGACTCATTCTACAGTGTATCATTTTGATGATGTGAAATATCGAAACACTTCCGCTGCAACTGTATCACATATCACAAGACACTGGGATCTGTTCGGACAGCAGGAGGGGGTGTGATCAGCTGTGGTTTGACTGAAATAGAGTGTCAACCCACATATGTTTTAGTAGTGACAGCAAAGACGCCTGGTCAAAGGTCTGATCGAAAATGTGGCTGTGATATCAGTTTTTGGCAGGTGGGGCTAGAGCTTAAAGAACACAGTGTTCTGTACTGTAGCTAAAAATACATTTGTATTGCCCAAAGTTTATATGTGGTTTTAAGCGTGTGTGCACAAGTCTGCCCAAGGCCATGCAGGGTGTCCGGTTAAGCCCTAGGGCCTGGAGATCCATTACCATAGGAGATACTGGAATTGGTAAGGGGTAGTGGGACAGACAGGTGGGAAGTGTATTGAGAAACAGGGGATAAGCATGTGTGTATGCGCATGAGTCATGTTTACTGAAGTATTAAAGCTCATGTTTCATTTTGTGGCCTGGGCCAAGCTTGTTGTCCATATAATTAGGGAGCTGAAATGTCTGTCAGTCTTTTTTTTTTTTTTTTCTTTGCTGGTGTAGCACAATTTGTGCTAAACTTCTTGAGGTTGAGATGTCGTCTCTCGGTCATTTATCAGCTCTTGACAGGAAGGAACCATTTAGCCTTTTCCTGATTAGAGGGAAGAAGGCGTCTCCGCCCACTTGAATGGTCAGATAGGGTCCTGAAACTCTCTAAGAAAAATATTTTCACTCTTTTCATGTAGTTTTTATTTATTTATTTATTTTTTAAAGATTTTCCTGACCAAACAAGAATCAGACTATGATCATAGTGTAAGTTTATACTTCATTACTTAAAATAAATGTCTTAAGTGACTTGACAGCACCTCTTAAGACTTTTCTTTTTTTTTTTTTTTACCCCAAACTATCTAAATCTAACATATGACCTGAAAACATTATCAGATTTTCACACAAGTCCTAAAAGCAGACAAAGAGAACCCAATTAAACAAATGAGACAAAAATCTTATACTTGGTCATTTATTTATTGAGGAAAATGATCTAATATTACGTATCTGTGAGTGGCAAAAGTATGTGAACCTCTAGGATTAGCAGTTAATTTGAAGGTGAAATTAGAGTCATGTGTTTTCAATCAATGGGATGACAATCAGGTGTGAGTGGGTGCCTTCTTTTATTTAAAGAACAGGGATCTATCAGAGTCTGATCTTCACAACACATGTTTGTGTTATGTGGACAAGCCAGAAGGCTATTGGAAAGTGTTTTGTGGATGGATGAGAACAAAATAGAATATTTTGGTTTGAATGAGAAGCATTATGTTTGGAGAAAGGGAAACACTGCATTCCAGCATAAGAACCTTATCCCATCTGTGAAACATGGTGGTGGTAGTATCATGGTTTGGGCCTGTTTTGCTGCATCTGGGCCAAGACGACTTGCATCATTGATAGAACAATGAATTCTGAATTGTACCAGCGAATTCTGTCCATGAACTGAATCTCAAGAGAAACTGGGTCATGCAGCAAGACAACGACCCTAAGCACACAAGTCGTTCTACCAGAGAATGATTAAAGAAGAATAAAGTTAATGTTTTGGAATGGCCAAGTCAAAGTCCTGACCTTAATCCAATAGAAATGTTGTGGAAGGACCTGAAGCAAGCAGTTCATGTGAGGAAACCCACCAACATCCCAGAGTTGAAGCTGTCCTGTACTGAGGAATAGGCTAAAATTCCTCCAAGCCGATGTGCGGGACTGATCAACAGTTACCGGAAACGTTAAATTGCAGTTATTGCTGCACAAGGGGGTCACATCAGATACTGAAAGCATATATCTTTTTTTTTTGCTTTCAAAAGATATGTAATATTGGGTCATTTTCCTCAATAAATAAATGACTAAGTATAATATTTTTATCTCATTTGTTTAATTGGGTTCTCTTTATCTACTTTTAGGACTTGTGTGAAAATCTGATGGTGTTTACATTCATATTTATGCAGAAATATAAAAATAATTCTAAAGGGTTCACAAACTTTCAAGCACCACTGTATAATCCAATAATCATTGCAGTAAATCCTTACAAATTAAATTTTGTACAATGAAGTCAGGATCAGAATCATCCATGAATTCCTTAACACAGCACCGATTTTGTTAATGGATATTCATACACAGTCTCTTTCATACTCTGAGAAACCAAATGAATGGATCTCAAGAGTGGAAAATAAATGAAAAAGTACAAGAATGAATTAGAACATTTAAAAGGGATTAAGTGCATCTGAAACCAAAGTGCTGGCTTCATGTTTGGTTCTCACAAGTCTTCTTTTTCTGCCTTGCACCAGATCTTTTTTATTTTCTCTCCACTAGTTCAGTGTGCGTGTGTGTTTACATTGGCTCGCTCAGGAGGATGGGACGTGCAGTTCTCTGGCACGAGACCTCTCCGTGCTTATTGCAAGTTATGAGATTATTGACTGAATTATCTTATATGGTAAAGAGCACACTGATATCAATTATAATGTCGCTTGACTGCCCGTGACGACAGGACAGGGATGCGTTTCTGAAGTTCAGAAGAAACTGTGTGTGCATGTTTGTATTAGTGCACGTGTGAGTACGTGTGATATATCAGTCAGATTGACAGCAAGAACACAGTCTATGTCCTAGCCCTTTGATTGGCCAGTGAGGGTGGGTTGGAAAGGCCAACACCCCCTCTATCATGGAAAACAAGACTATCTTTCCATTGCGCTGTATTATGCAATGCACATCCTTTCAGACCTATTGACAAAATATTATTGATGCTGCATACATTTTTAAGTGTGTATTGTATTGTATTGGAATCCACTCACTGTTTACAGTACAATCACATGTACACAAATCCTGACCAACAAATACTCAGACCCAAATGAAGAGAGACGCCTTGTGCTGGTCCAGGGAAGAAAACACACACACACACACACACACACACACACACGCACACACACACACACACACATTTGGTAGTAAGGAATGGAATGTTCTCTTCTACCATCCAGCTCGTAGAGCAGCTGGGAATGGGAAGAGAAAGAGAGAGAGAGAGAGAGAGAGAGAGAGAGAGAGAGGAGAAATCTGCAGACATGCTTCGTGTTTTTCGTAAGTGTGTTTTTGTGGGTCTAAGCATTTTTTTTTTGTAAGGGGTGTGTGTATTGTGTGTATAAATATCTCTCCTCTCCTGTGCAGCATCAGCGCCTAGTCTGAGTTTATTTATAAACTGCGTCCTACGTGTCAATGGTCCGGCTCTACTCTCCCTCCCTACAGAAAATCTCTCTTTCTTTCTCTCTTTCTTTAACTCACTTTCTCTCTCCCTCCCTTATTAAATCTTGGAGAACTATAAATTTCCTACCGAGCATCAATGCTCAATAATTATTCCTGGAAATTTCACAGACGCATACGCCTGCATCTCAGTGTTTCACAGAAAGTTCACTGTGGTGGAAACTTCTCCTCACAAACCGGCCCATACACATAAAATGACCTTGCGCTAAACTTCAGGAAGGTGTGTGTGTGTGTGTGTTTCTGTATATGTAAGGGTGCTTGGCTTTTTGTTGTTATGATGCATGTGAATTCTACCAGGAGACTAAGAAAGGATTAGTTGCCTCCATGGAATACATGCACACATAAACACACTGAGCCACACACACACTCACAAGAGTTTTTTCCATCACTGATTATGTCATCAGGTCCCTCTAGACACATTTCTTATTGGTAATATCATCTAATCTTCACACCGACATACCTATTCCCAATCCTTTGATTTATTTGAATCAAGCCTTTAAATCGATCTATACTGTAGATTTGAATGAAAAACACTTCTAAGTAGAGTATGTGTTGGATAAAGGACACGCTGTGAAAGAAAGTTAGGAATGCTGTGCTGTGGGTGAGGGCCAAAGTCAGGGCAGTAAAACTGTCCAATCAGCTGAGGATAATCACCGGAGAGGGCAAGGCTCAACAATGCTGACTTATTGTGCACTCCGGCCTTGACTCTAAAGCGTTGCCTTTTCACTTGACCACTACGAGAGCGGAGGCCTTCACAAGGCTCTGGCGTATCCCAGTGAGAGGGTCAGCATGGCTTTTTGACCTGACGTGTTCCTGGTGATCTGTGGTTCAATAGGAGGTTGGTTACGGCGTGGATATGGTTTGGTGGACAAATCAGTGTCAGCTTAATAAGCTAGACCACAAAACAAGGCAATAATTTGAGCTTTATGACCTTTAGCTTCGGCTGTGCTGTCCAAATGTATTTTTGTATTACGTTGAAAAAGAAAAAAAACCCTCACCGTTTCAGAGAGTAATGTGTGCATGCATGTGTGAGTGTGTGTAGTGCGTGGCTGCTGACATTGATATATTGTTACCACATGTTGCTGAAGGACAAAAAGGCCTCTGTGTTCCAGAGAGATTCAGCGTGCAGCTGGGCTCTCAGTTAACAGCCCTACACACGCAAAACACACACACACACACACACACACACACACACAAATAAAAACATAAATAGCTGAACAGTATTGAATAATACAGAATAGCTGAATTGGATAAATACAGAATAGCTTGTAAATTATTTCAACATTAGTTATGAATTGAGGAATTTTAAAGTGTATTCCCGCCTTGTGTTCCCGGGAATAATGCCACCATGGCCAAGGCCAGGATGAAACAAATACATATTAAAGATAAATGAATGAATTCATGAAAGAAGAAAATAATAGCATTGCATTTACTGCATAATTAAGTCAGAGAAACTAAGAAGTCAAGAATCGAATGTGTGTGAGTCTCTAAGTAAACATAATGCGTACTTTTGTGTCCATTTTTGTACTTTATTTTGGAGTTTATGTACCATAAATTACACATGTATGTGTGTGTGTTGCTACATTTGCAGGTAGGGCAAACAGTGTATGGGTGAAAGCATAAATCCAAACACTTGGCTGCCTTGAGCTTGGTGTGCCATTGTTGAAGTGATTGGGAGTAATTCGGAGAAAGAGTAAGCATCCTAATCACTGCCAGGTTTTCTTTTCTTTTTTTTTTTTTTAAAGGATAAAATGCATGAAGTGTCTCTGGTAATATACCATGGAGAGAGAGAGAGAATAAGCCTTAATTACTTCATTCACAACATGTTTCTCCATTGAGATTTTAGTCATTACCTCCCCTCAGCTCTGTTCCTCTAGTCACATGTGCATACACATACACACATCCACTCGCATGCACAAACTTTTAGTCATATCTGCAGAGAGAAAGCAGTATTTGCAGTATTTTATTCACCTTGGCTTATACATGTAGTAATAGCATATCAATCTAAGTTAGCATATCACTCTATGGATACCAATCTGGGCACCAAAATTAGATTCAGATTTTGCCTTAGCCAGGCATCAGAAGTGTTTGTTTAAGTCAAAAGCAACAAAAAGATGGAATAAGATGAGTGAAAAGTGCAGTAGTGTTACAGATGAACTAAAGAATATGCTGTTGTTCAGGTTTACAGCATGGATGCAAGGTATAATTACATCCTTGCTAAAAGTTTACTGTAGAATATGTATGAAATGACTTTCCTTTATCCAGAAATGGGGGCACAGTGGCTTAGTGATTAGCACGTTTGCCTCGCACCTCCAGGGTTGGGGGTTTGAATCCCACCTCTGCCCTGAGTTTGCATGTTCTCCCCATTCTTTGGGGGTTTACTCCGGGTACTCTGGTTTCCTCCCCCAGTCTGAAGACAGTCATTGTAGGCTGATTGGCATTTCCAAAGTGTCTGTAGTATGCATACGATTGAGCATTCCATAGGTCAGCACCATGTCCAGGGTGTCCCCCACCTTGTGACCCGGGTCCCCTGGGACAGGCTCCAGGCTCTCCGGAGCCTGTAAGATGAGTGAAAAGT
Organism: Cranoglanis bouderius; assembly: GCA_023630585.1. Taxonomy (NCBI): domain Eukaryota; kingdom Metazoa; phylum Chordata; class Actinopteri; order Siluriformes; family Cranoglanididae; genus Cranoglanis; species Cranoglanis bouderius. The sequence goes on along the minus strand of CM042560.1, from coordinate 12,502,921 downwards.
GCAGTAGTGTTACAGATGAACTAAAGAATATGCTGTTGTTCAGGTTTACATCATGGATGCAAGGTATAATTACATCCGCTCTCCTTGCTTAAAGATTACAGTAGAATATGTATGAAATGACCTGTGTAGGATAAGCGGTACAGAAAATGGATGGATGGACATCCAGAAATATGACTGCAAAAGAACCTTCATTATTCTCAATGGTGGACAAATTGCCAGCCCATGTACCTGGGACAAGCACATTACATATCTGGGCTATCAGTTTTGTTTGTTTGTTTCACAGTTGCCACAGAGGCGAAAAAAGAGGCGTAGGTTCAGTAGGAAGTGTTTTTTTGTTTTTTTGTTTGTTTTTTACTTCAGGCTTCATAGGGTTTGAGAGCTCACTGAATGGTTTGAAAAGACTGGGCTTTAACAACACTTTAAAACAAGCGCTCTTGTTTTATAGCAAATAATCACAATTAAATCAAATAAATTTCTGCAAACAAAGGGAAATGGTAAGTGCAAACAGTGTGTCCATGATGTATAGAAGCATTTCTATTGTAGAATTCGTTGCAAAAATTGGGAGGATTATAGAGTGGATAATGTCTGTACATCAGAAATGCGTGCGCACCACAGTGACATTGTTTCCCACGCAAAGGCTGAGGAAAAAGAAGAAAAAGTGTTTTTGTGTTGTAGTTGGGCTGGAAATTTTGCTGAAACCTGGCGACCCTGGTTAATGATATTAGCTCTACTGTGCGTACCACACATTGGGAAAATCACCTGCTGTGTTGAACACTGTAGAACAAAGGTATGTCTATAACCCCTCAAGTGAGTTGTTCAACTGACTCTCAACTGTCTATTATAGGGTTACTCTAAAAATTCACTAAGCAGTAGCCTATAGCATAAGCCAAGTGTGATAGCATCTAGACTTTATTCTTATTGAGGCTAGGTCATTATTAATGTCGACCTGCCCCACCAAAATCTATGGTCACGGGCCGCTGCTCTGAGGGAATATCTTTTCCATTCCTCAACTCCAGTTCCAGAGACTTGTAAAATCGATGCCAAGATGCATTACAGCTGTTCTAGCAGCTCATAGGTGTTTTTATTAATTTGCCTGTACATTTCTTCTCTGCCATTGTTTGAAACTTCACACACTCTGTTTTTTTGTTTTGATTTGTTTTGTTTTGTATTATAGATTGATGGCACAATGGTATCTATATTGCCAATGCTTCAAATTGACTAACATTCAAAAGTACCGGTGGCTCAGTTGCTGTCTCCTGTGGTGTATTGGACTACTCTGAAGGGGACATTGTTTTTGTCACTTATGCGTTACATGACTGGGTTGGATGACTCAGATGGTTCATTTTGTCTGCTAACAAAGCTGACTTGCTAACTTCACTGAATGTCTGTGTGTATATGAGTGCATATTAACATATGCAAACACTGATGGCACAACAAGAACATTCCTTGTTGCAACTTTTCGCACATCATTTCTTCATCTTGTTACTTCATATAGTAAACAAAGGAGTGCACTTATAGATACACTTTCTGCATACTCATCATTTGTGATAATAGTAGTAAAGTTGTTCAATTAAATACTGATCTCATCTGTTTCTCTTTCTTGGTACAGAATTCCATCCGTCACAACCTGTCCCTGCACAGCCGTTTTGTCCGTGTCCAGAATGAAGGAACTGGAAAGAGCTCATGGTGGATGATAAATCCCGAAGGCGGGAGGGGAGGCAAGGCACCACGTCGTCGTGCAGTCTCCATGGACAATGGAAATAAGTACACCAAGGGTGCACGAGGACGTGCAGCTAAAAAGAAGGCAGCATTACAGGCTGCCCAGGAGGGATCGCTAGAGAATGTGTCTACGGGGGGTCTGTCCAAGTGGCCGGGTAGTCCTACATCACGCAGCAGTGATGAACTGGATTCCTGCTGGACTGACTTTCGTTCACGAACAAACTCCAATGCTAGCACAATAAGTGGCCGTCTGTCACCTATCCTAGCCAATCCAGAGTTGGATGAGGTTCCAGATGATGAGTTGGGCCCACCCCTCTCCCCAATGCTCTACTCAAGTTCCAGCAGCCTTTCTCCTCCCTCTTCATCCTCCTCAAACTCCAAACAATGCCCAGCTGAGCTTCCACGACTAGGCACAATGAACCTCAATGATGGGCTAACTGACAACCTTATGGATGACCTGTTGGACAACATAACAGTTGCACCATCAACACAGCCAGGTCAGGATGGCTCCACTTTCACTTTTGGGAGCACCACTTCCTCTCCAGGTTCCTCCTCTTCCTCACCAAATGGTGCCAGTAGTAGTGGAGGGTTTGGTAATTCCATTTTTGGTCCCTCCACTGGAGCATTACGCCAGACACCCATGCAGACCATCCAGGAGAACAAGCAAGCATCTTTCTCAAGCATTTCTCGCTTTGGGAACACCACCCTTCAGGAGCTGCTAAACTCTGACTCGCTAGGCTCCCATAGCCACAGTGATGTCATGATGACACAATCTGACCCACTCATATCACAAACCAGTGCAGCCGTTGCTTCTCAGAATTCCCGTCTTCGCAATGGCCTCATGCACCCCAAAGACCCTATGATGTCATCATTCAGTTCTGGGTTTAAAGGTCAGAGCAGCCTTCTCCAGAACAACCGACATCATCAGGGCTCGAATGCCCAGGGATCACTGCACTCGCTACCCAAAAATGGTCACCCAAGCCTGGCCAATGACATTAATAATGTAGTATCTGCCAAGCAGCATCTCCAGCAGCACTCCACCATGTTGCTGGGTGAGGCTTCTGTTTACTCTGGGTTGAATGGTAGTAATGGAATGGGGATTTCAGGAACAGAACGCTTTCCCACAGACTTGGATTTGGACATATTCAACGGGAGTCTTGACTGTGATGTGGACTCCATAATCCGCTCAGACCTAATGGATGCTGATGGTCTAGACTTTAACTTTGATGCTTTGGTACAAAACGGTGTCAGCCTGAACCCTGTTGGTAGCTTCAATGGGACAACACAGTCCAGTCAAAGCTGGGTTCCTGGCTGAAAGTGGTTCCAAAGGTCAGTAAAACTGCATTTAATTTGGCTCATTTCAAAATATAAAATAGTATGTATTGTTTCAAATCCAAATGACAGGAACAATAATGTGCATTCCATTATTCACATTACTGGAAAATGTGCAAGGTATTAAATCATGTATCAGGATGCAGAACAGATCTTTGATCTCAGAATTAACTTGATGAAACTTATGAAATTAGATGTCCAATAGTATGTGGACACCTGACCATCACACCCAGATGTGGTTCTTCCCAAAACTGTTGCCACAAATTTGGAGGCACACAGTTGTCTAGAATGCCTTTGTATGCTGTGGAACTAAGAGGCCCAAACCTGTTCCAGCATGACAAGGCCCCAGTGCACAAAGCGAGATCCATGAAGGCATGGTTTGCCAAGGTTGGTGTGGAAGAACACTAGAGTCCTGCATAGAGCCCTGCACTCACTAATGCTCTTGTGGCTGAATGAACACAAATCCCCACAGCCACACTCCAAAATCTAGTGAAAAGCCTTCTCAGAAGAGTGGAGGCTGTTATAGCAGCAAAGTGGGGACCAAGTCTATATTATTACCTGTGGTTTTGTTCAGTACTAAGGTGTCCACATACTTTTTGCCATATAATGTTCAAACAGATATCCCAAAAGATATAATTGCAAAGTAAAAAAATTGTGTAATAGCACTCCATATGACAGTCCTCCCACAAAAAGACAGCAACTAAATGTCATAGTGGAGTCAAGCACTAGCGGGAAGTGAGGCTATGCAGTATGTGACTAACTGATTTCTCTCACTCTATTTCTTATTCAGGCTCAAAGGTGCATTACAAAAAAAAAAAAAAAAAAAAAAAACAGACAAATTTCCATCCATCACAGACTCATGCCATCCATTGCCAAGCCTGCCGCCAGCACCGAGCACTGGAACCTATGCCTGTTTACAGTCTACAGCTCTGGAGAATCTTACCTTCAGTACAGGAAACATACCATCATGAATGAATGACTGTACACAGGACCCACACAGGACAGAGTCCCAACCAGCTCCCTTGTGGACAAACAAGAAAATTCCAATTAATTGACACCTATTTTAAAAGATCATAAATCAAAACAATGCCTAGCTCCAAAATCAAGTATTTTGGACAGATATATATACTAGAAAAGAGAACCGATTTGAAAAGTTTCAGGGTGTTAAAAACATTCTCATGGGCTATAAGAAAAGATTTCCTATGACTTCCTTATCGTTTATTGTCAAATGTCATCTTCAAGCACATACACTTTAATCATTAATCAAAATGAGATAAAAAATTTAAGAGGACAAAGGTCCCATGAGTCTATATACCCCTTGCAAATATCAAAAGTAACATTCAGATTGAGTTATATTTTGACTTGGTGCACTTTGGATTCTGCCCACAGTTTCAGTTTTGATAGCAGCATAATCAGTTTCTAATTTGAAGTAGTAGCCTAATATCAGAACTGATTGTACCACAATATAATAAGAGAAATTACTTACTGTTTGTTTGTACTGTATGTAACTATTAAAAAAAAAAAGAAAGAAAAAGTAATGAGTTCAAGCTCATTTGTAAATGCTTTGAAGTGAGAGCTTAGCTGGTGGAAGAACACTCTTTAGCTAATAGTAATGCAATGTCCAGGCTATGGCATATCCGAGTAGCCAGATTAATGAATGTTCTTGCGTTGTGAACATTTCCACGCCATACTGGGTGCTGAATAATCAGTGTTGGGCCGTGTGCTTTATTGAGGCCGTGTGTGTTCCCAGGGCTTGAAGGACAGAGCATAAACAATTACCATAGCTTATGGCAGCATTCAGTGATGGGTAGGTGTTCCCTGTGGAAGCCATCTTTACTGAGCAAAAACAATAAGCTATCATTTGTATATTTGTCAAATTACTTGAACATGTTGGAGATGCTGGTAGCCAAAATCAAGAGAAAAAAAAAAAAACAGATAGTTGAATTTAGAGACTTTCTGTCTCTATATGCAAACTACACCACCGTGGCTCAGGGTTGAAAGGGGTTACCATTAAAACATTCAGGTCCCCCATTTATTCTAACTGCAACCTGCTTGTATACAATTTCTTGACAATAAGAAATGTTAAGGGAATGTGTGCATTTATACATAAGCAACAAACTTCTAAAAACAGGAAGCAACAAAATAATTTGTTGTTGTTGCTTCTTTTGTGGGAGGGGTTTGGGGTGGGGTTGTTTTTGTGTCTACTTTGAGATTTTGTTTTGGACAGCTCAGCTTTTATTACAATTGTATAAAATGATGACAATTCCCCAGTGTTCTGTGTTGTCTCCCATCACTATGCATGTATGTAACTGTGCATATGCATTGTGTAAAATATGTAAAACATCCTGTTTAAAGTCATGTAATGTTGTGATGGCACAGTACCAGTTCTTTTTCAAATATGAAGTATTGAAAATGGTGTGGGGGCATATTTCTCAGAGGGGTTCGGACCACTCATGGGGTGGGAGTTAAGTCGAGATTATAAAATACCCCAAAATGTTAGAATAGCCTCCAAGTACACAAACTAAAGGTGATGTTTAGGTGTTGTGAAAATGAAAAATTGTGTATTTAGTCTTCTTCATAGACAGAACCTAATCCATGAAGAGCAAGTTATAACGTATATAATGGGCCTCATTTATCACTCTTTTAGTGAAGTTATGTCTAAATCTTTTCATAGGCCACACCCAACTTCAAATTCCTGCCATGTTTACAAAAAAATGCAGATTTCCTTCTTACTCTCAAGCTTCAGAAATACCAATCACACGTAAAGTGAAAAGCACGTTCAAGGCACAGCTGATGTTCATTTAGCGGTACCGACAAAACTCCATAATAGGGAAAGCTCACAGAAAGCTCAAAGTGCAAAATGGGTATAGCGTTGTGAAAGAAAAGGAATGGATTTCTCAGAAGTGGAAGCTATTTTGACTCACGCTGACACCAATAAAACATAATATTCAACAAATTACAGTAAATGAAAAGGTGAATTAGGTGTGAATAAAGTGAGGTGAAAAGAAAATGGGTTGACATGAAAACCGAGAAGAAAAAAGATATCTACATTGTCCTGGTGTCTCTTGCGCACCAATGCGCTCTCTTAGAAATGAATGAGGAAATGTGTTGTAAGGAAACCTGATGAATTCAGGAATAAACCAATGATGGCAAGCAGCACACTAGGGAATATACAGCTCATTGGAGGTTGAGACCTACTAGATCAGTCACTTACAGTATCTCTCTTTGAAATGCACCAGTAGCAAGAAATCCTAAGTGCTAGCTCTGAAGTGTAAACAAACCTAATTATTAGCCAGCTTTCATTCTCCAAACAAATTATAGCAGTCTCTAAATATCCGTTGCCTCATAAGCATGGCATGCGTTAAATCTTCCAGTAGCCTAATGCCAGCAGAGTCATTGTAGCTGATCGGCTTACATCTTCCTTATGCTGTTGTCATGTTAATTCATGGATTTGGGTTGGCTTGCATTCTTTTATTATTAATATTTTTTTTAAATATTTTATGTTTCTTTCCTTAACGCCATTAATATGAATAATATGAACATGAGCATTTCCCTTGTTTTTTGTTTTTTTTACTAAATCCATGCAACTGAAATAAAAAAAAGCTATTTAAACATGCGTATATATCCATATATAAACCTGCAGTAACTCATTCGTTCATATCGAGCTTGATAAATGAGGCCCATTATTTGGAAAATCACGCACCAAACATTCAGGATACACAAATTTTAAAAACATTTAAAATATTTGTTCTTCAGATCAACCTTGCATGTAGTTCTTCTTCTTCTTCTTCTTCTTCTTATTATTATTATTATTATTATTATTATTATTATTATTATTATTTGTGGGAGGGGGTGACTGACTTATAGACCACCTCAATATTTTCCATGGGAATGATAGCTATCCTACTTCCAGCCAGCTGTAATATCAAAGGTGTCAAAGGTGTTATATGGCCATGCTGAGAATGAGAAACGAGTACCACTGTTCTAATCTCTTCCTGACATTATCCCCCTTTCATTTTTCCTACCTATTATGTTTGCCCCTGGATCCTGTACAGTAGTAATGACTTCTCTTCTCGATGTTAGTGGGTATTTTTTCCTGTGTACTCCATTTTGAATCGCAATCTAGTTTGTATAAAAATGGTGCGCATGTAAATAAAGCTTGAATGAGCTGTATGTCTCTGGCTTAAGTCATTTTTTAAATTGTTCATCGTGTCCTTTATACGTGAATTATACCTGACTCACTAACTGATAGTGAGCTTTTAAATGGCTTGTTTTCAATGTGTTGTATAATGAATATAAAAAGTAGATTGAATCACTAGATAAGGTATATAGTATAGGCATAATTCTCCAGGAAGTAGTAATGCTCCGTGAATAGGCATAGTGACCAGTGCAGAAGATGAAAATACCTAGCAAGCAAATGAAGTGGTATTTCCCAGGTTCAACCCATTCCCCACCCCCCCAACACACACACACACACACACACACACACAAACCCTTGGGCAAATGTCAAGGGCAATCTTTGTTGTGCCAATATTATATGTATAGTGCCCTCCATTAATATTGGCACCCTTGGTAAATATGAGCAAAGAAGGTTGTGAAAAATTGTCTTTATTGTTCAATATTTTGTTTAAAAAAAAAAAAATCATAAAAATACTCTGCTCTCATGGATATCAAACAACTGCAAACAAAACACATTTATTAAATATAGGTGTGCCACAATTATTGGCACCCTTTTAGTCAATACTTTATGCTACCTCCCTTTGCCAAGATAACAGCTCTGGGTCTTCTCCTATAATGCCTGATGAGGTTGGAGAATACATGGCAAGGGTTCTGAGACCATTCCTCCATACAGAATCTCTCCAGATCCTTCATATTTCGAGGTCCACACTGGTGGACTCTCCTCTTCAGTTCACCCCACAGGTTTTCTATGGGTTTCAAGTCAGGGGACTGGGATGGCCATGGCAGGACCTTGATTTTGTGGTCAGTAAACCATTTTTGTGTTGATTTTGATGTATGTTTTGGATCATTGTCCTGCTGGAAGATCCAACCACGGCCCATTTTAAGCTTTCTGGTAGAGGCAGTCAGGTTTTCATTTAATATCTGTTGATATTTGATTCCATAAGTCCATGATGCCATGTATCCTAACAAAATGTCCAGGTCTTCTGGCAGAAAAACAGCCCCAAAACATTAAAGATCCACCACCATATTTAACTATGGGCATGAGTTACTTTTCCATATGGCTAAAACCACCTCTGGTGTTTATTGCCAGAAAGCTCTATTTTGGTTTCATCTGACCATAGAACCCGATCCCATTTGAAGTTCCAGTAGTGTCTGGCAAACCGAAGACGCTTGAGTTTGTTTTTGGATGAGAGTAGAAGCTTTTTTCTTGAAACCCTTCCAAACAACTTGTGGTGATGTAGGTGACTTCAGATTGTATTTGGAGACTTTCTGACCCCAAGACACAACTAACTTCTTCAATTCTCCAGCTGTGATCCTTGGAGATTTTTTGGCCACTTGAACCATCCTCTTCACAGTGTGTTGAGACAATACAGACACACATCCAATTCCAGGTTGATTCATAACATATCTAGTTGACTGGAACTTCTTAATCATTGCCCTGATAGGTTCTTTGTTCCTCGCTCTGTGTTTTTGATTCTGCCCTCGTTTCCTTGTTTCTAGTCTTAGCCCAGTTTATGCCCATTTGTAGATCACCTGACCCACGCCTGTTTTCGACCACGATACTGTCTTCACGGTTTGGATTTGTCTGCCTGTCTCTTTAAATAAAGCTTTTAACTGCGATTGCATCCATCTAAGCTTCTCCGATATGGCAAGGTGCCAATATTAGTGGAGGGCACTGTTTATACAGTGGTGCTTGAAATTTTGTGAACCCTTTAGAATTATGACCTAAGACATAATCAGATTCTGTCCTAAAGTCCTAAAAGTAGATAAAGAGAACCCATAATTGCACTTGGTCATTTATTTATTCAGGAAAATGATCCAATATGACATATCTGTGAGTGGTAAAAGTATGTGAACTTTTGCTTTCAGTATCTGGTGTCCTGACATGTTCCTTCAAAATTCGCTGGTATTATTCAGAATTCATTGTCCCATCAATGATGGCAAGCCGTCCCAGCCCAGATGCAGCAAAACAGGCCCAAACCATGATACTACCACCACCATGTTTCACAGATGAGGCTCTTATGATGGAATGAAGTGTTTTCCTTTCTACAAACATAACGCTTCTCATTTAAACCAAAAATTCTATTTTGATCTCATCCATCCATAAAACATTTTTCCAATAGTCTTCTGGTTCATCCATGTGATTTTTAGCAAACTGCAGACAGGCAGCAATGATCTTTTTGGAGATCAGTGGCTTTCAACCCTGCTATGCACACCATTGTTGTTCAGTGTTCTCCTGATGGTGGACTCATGAACATTAATATTAGCCAATGTGAGAGAGGCCTTTAGTTGCTTAGAAGTTACTCTGGGTTCCTTTGTGACCTCGTGGACTATTACACGTCTTGCTCTTGGAGCGATCTTTGTTGGTCGACCACTCCTGGGAAGGATAACAATGGTCTTGAATTTCCTCCATTTGTGCACAATCTGTCTGACTGTGGAATGGTGGAGTCCAAAGAAACATATGAGCATAGCATAAGAGCAACGCAATGGTTCTGCTTTTTGGGCATGGTGGCTTTGAATCCCGCCTCTGCCCAGTGTGCATGTTCTTCCTGTGCTTTGGGGGTTTCCTCTGGGTTTTCTTCACCAGTCCAAAGATATGCATTGTATATGCAGTGCATTGGCATTTCCAAATTGCCTGTAGTGTGTGAATGTGTGCATGATTGTGCCCGTTGATGGGTTGCCACCTTGTCCAGGATGTCCCCTGCCTCATGCCCCGAGTCCCCTGGGATAGACTCCAGGCTCCCTGCGACCCTGTGTATGGAAAATGGATGGATGAACAAATTATATAGCTAGAATAAGTGATGCTTGAGAAGGGGAGAGAGGGCAAAATATTTTTTTAATCAGCAAAAGCTGACAGCAGTGATGTACTGTACTGTACTGTACTGTACTGTACTGTACTGTGCAAAAGTTTTAGGCACATGCAAACAAATGCTGTAGAGCAAATATGCCTTCAAAATAATGAAAGTAAGTGTTTCTACATTTTTAAAAAAAAATATATAACGTAAAGAGCAGTAAACAATAGTAAATGAAACAAAGTCACTATTTGCTGTGACAAAAAAAAGAAAAAGAAAAAGAAAAATAGTAGTCTCCGGTACAATTTGTGCAGTTTTATAAGGAAATAGCTGGTAAGCTTTGTTTTCTTGTATCTTGTATTGTCTTATATCTTGCAGAACCAGACACAGTTCTTCTGGAGACTTTGACTTTCGCACTCGCTTCTTATTTTTGCAGCAAAACCCAGCAGCCTTCATTGTGTTTTTTATCTGAAAAGTGGTCTCTTATGTAATATTCTGCTTTCTTTAATGACATACAAACATTTTTCTGTAACATTTAATTTTGTGCTAGAAAACTAATGTTTGGGAATCTAAAATGTTTTTTGTACTGACTTGATAATGTAGAGGTCATAAAATAAAAAAAGTTTGTATTAAAAATAGGGTGCCTAAAACTTTTGCACAGTACTGTATATACTGGGAAGGGGCTGAGTATTTGCAGGTACTTGATATCATTAAATGAATGCGGTCAGTGTGTGTGTGTGTGTGTGTGTGTGCGTGTGTGTGCGTGTGTGTGCATGTGCATGCACGCGTCCTTGCATGTGTGTGACTGTTTGAGTGAGGTCAACACTTTGATCTGATTGGTTGGAGCCAAGGATCAGTAATATGGGAGATTTGAGAACTAGGCTGCAGTGTGGTGATGTCATTACTGAAAGGGGCCTTTGTGTGAACCAGAGAAAGAAAGCACGAGAGAGAGAGAGAGAGAGAGAGAGAGAGAGAGAGAGAGAGAGAGAGAGAGAGAGAGAATGTGCAATCTCAGGTTCACTATAGCTCTAGTGTCCATTAGGCAGTAGAATACGATCTTTCACTCAGCTGGGTGAGGGACTGCACCCTGAGATCTGTTACTGGAAACACCATTAAGCTTTATTGTGGAGAACATATGTGCAGTACAAAGGCAAACCCTATGAAAACGTGATGGACGTGGTGAAGAGAAAAATCACCTTACTAAAAGCTTCCATGAAAGTTTAACATTCAGATCACCATCTAAAATGTATTGGCTGTTCAAGATAGAAGAAGAAGAACAAATCTGAAAAGCAGATAGTATGCTGTCAGTGTTGTAAACCAAATGTAGTAGTGATGTAGTAGATTTATAAAATTGTGGCAGTAATGTGATTAAGGTTAAAATGATCAGGAATGTGTTTCAGAGACACCAGGTGAACTAAAACTGGTTATCTAAACTGTGTTTAATTACAGTATTCCTCAGGGCATGTTTGGTATCTTTTATATCCATATTTCATGGGGAACGTTGTGGTGATATCATAAATATTATGAAATCTAGGGAATAACAGTTATCATATATGTTGCAATATGTGTTCTCTGCACCCACACACACACGTACACACACACACAGACACACACACACAACCCCCTCTGGTTTGCGACAGGGAACTTATCACCTTCCTACCCCCACGGCAACATACTAGGCCTGAAGGTGATCTAATCCTACCATAGCACCATGGGGCTCCCTATTGGTCCATCCCCATTTGATATCTTGGTCACTATATACTTCAAAGAGACTCAGGGGTATATAAGGATATGCTTAGAGAAGAACGGCCCTCTTTTTGCTCTCTCTTTTTGCTCTTCTAGCTCCGCTCTTGGCTTCTCTCTCTCTCTCTCTCTCTCTCTCTCTCTCTCTCTCTCTCTCTTTCCTCTTACGGCTGGGACCATTCTGCTTCTGAGGTGCACAACTCTGATTGTAAGCCATTCCTTCCTCCACTTTATGTATTTTTCAATTGTATCCTTATATTAAATGTATTCGCTATCTTACTTCTAAACACTTTGTGTCCATGTTTGATACTTTTGTTGTGAATAACTTCCTAGACTAAAAGCAAAATACGTTAGACACGTTTAAAGTCAACCTCTGACAAGCTAAAGATAAAGGCTAATACTTGCAAGTTCAAATAAAACCTCTGACAAGTAAAATAAGGCCTAGGCTTGCACGTTGAATAAAACCTCTGAGCTAACAAATTAATGGTTTAGTAAAGAAGTTATATAAAAGTCTCTGATGTAGGAACGTCATTCTAATGAAAACCTCATTCAAAGTTGCTTAAGAGCAAATATTAGTAGAACACTGAATGCTAACATTTCTAGCATGAACTAGAAGATTATTCTATTGGAGTCAGATAATCAATTAAATGGAGTCAGATATTTAAAGCATATATTAAAACACGCATTAACCTTCGCTGCACCTATTTCCGTCGTTGGTTATAGGAGAGCAGTGGGCTAAGTAATTATCTTTACATATTTTAGCCCTACAGTTTTGGTGACCCCGACGTGATAGAAAATAATTTTGCAATGTGATAAAACTACTTAACTGTCGCAACTAAAACCTTTTTCATGATAACCTCATTTGATTTGAAATCACACAACTGAAGGTCTCACGTGATTTAATATTAATAATCCAGTAGCCAGGATTCCTTCCTACAGTTGTGGCTTTTAAGTGTAAAAACACTTTTCTGAAGTGATCATTGTAACAATCTGTTTAAGTAAAACCCGTCTGATACAAATATCCAGACGTGTCTAAGTGGTCTGTCTACGGCATAGTAAAGTGGTGCTAAACGCCCTGTATTCAGTAACCCGGCCTGAATTCAGTTTCACCCGCAGGTTCATAGTTAGTACCCGACGCGATAAAAATTATATATCCGTCGTGCAAAAATCAGAAACAGTCGCATTAAGAAACTAATTTGCCTGCCGATTGTGACTGTATGTGCATTTGGTAACACCTTTTCAAGATTTGAATTAGCAGGAAGTCATCGACACTACACTGAAAGTATTTGTGCCTGTGCTTTGGTTTGACCCCCTCTAAGGTAAGACAAATTTATCTTACTCTTCAGCAGCAGGGAAAGCTATAGGTGCACGATATATAGACATTTGTAGAACGGGTCGGAAAACCCAACAGTGTAGCAGGCACTCTGACGCGCACAGTCTGAGGAACAACCTTAACTTTGTACACAATGGCTGAGGGAAAGGCTAGCGAAATCCAGCAAGAATTCATGCGAATGTGGGCTGAAGATGTGAGAGAGGCTCTAGTTTATCTTCTGACTGAAGATATAGATGTAAAAACAAACAGTGAGACTGTTTTAAATTGGTTCTTTTCGGAACATAAACGGGAGAGTAGCAGAAAAGCCAGAAATATTTTCTCAAATAAGGCTAAGCATAATAAAATTATATCGGCCGTTGGCTATTTATTGCATCACAACAGCTCGAAAGCCTTAACAGAAAGAAACATTGCGCTAGAAACAATGCGTACCACCGAGCGCGACCACACTGAGGAGATGGAGAAAACGCGTCTGCAAATCGACAGGTTGATATCTGAAAGGGAAAATTGGGAAAAACAGAGTACAGGGTTCAATGAACGCATAGCTAAGCTTCATAGTGAGTTAAAGCGCTACAAGTTAGCCCTGGAGTCAGTCAGTCCTGTTCCTGTACTTTCACCTGTGCATGCTAACGGCCCCGCCCACCAGCAACCAGCTGTAAATGTACAGTCAGCTGGAGCAGCTGGGACGGACCAAGCATACGCACAACCTGTAACGTTCACACATCCACCTCCTAATCTCAGCACAGCACGGGCCAAGACATCTAACTCATCACACATAGCCGTGATAAAAACAATGACAGGCCCCAACGGGGAGAGATTTGATATTAGCAGACAGCTATCTTTTCAAGAATGTGCAGCATATGCAAATAAACTCGGCCCTCTTCCCTGTACAGGTCCGTTTGAACCGTACTGGAGTAGCTTAATGTTAGAAGCCAGTACATTTAGTCTAGAGTTAAGAGACGTTTGGCAGATAGTGCTCACAACTATCCCACGTGAATTAGTGTCCAAAATTCCAGGAGAGTTACAAAATGGCACAATAATTAATCCTTTACTGGGAGAAACAAACGCTGATGTGCTAGCAAGACTTAAACAAGCTCTTATTGACCTTAGAGGAGACGTTCCGGCACAATGGGACAGAATAATGGGCTTAAAACAAGGAGAGGAATCTTTTGAAGAATTTGCTGAGCACCTTTGGGTAACCTTTAGGGAGTTCTCCGGCTTTGCTGAACCAACTAAAGACAATCAGATTCTGCTGGAGTACCTTAAAAACAATGCAGGTCAATATGTGCAACGGGCACTTTGTTTGGGCGCAAATCCACCTGCAAACACGTTCAATTCGATAGTTAGCTGGGCATCCGAAATAGAAAGGCGCAATAGACGGGACAAACGCCAGATTGCGTCAGTTCAGTGGACAGTAGATGAGAAGCCAGAATTTAAAGCCACAGAAGTATGTTTAAACCAACATATGCAATCCCAGTCACATACTAAGCAAGGAAAATTCTGTTCCTTCTGCCACAAAATTGGCCATGCAGTCCAGAAGTGCTGGTCTTTAGGGAACGGACGTCCACCACCTTATTTCCTTCGGCGCAAAAATGCACATTCAGGTCATACAGCTCACATAAATGTGCCTGTGCAAAAAACACTGTGTGAGCTTATAGCTCTAATTAATGAAGTGCCAAGAATTTTAGGGCTTTTAGCAAAGGGCTTAGCTGTCCTCTAATATTAAACATTGTTTTTGATGATGCCATGGTTAATGACCTTCTGTGCTTTATGTACTTCTGTCCTGACAAAGATTTCTGAGATGTCCAAATAACGATCTGTTGTAACAGACTGGCTTAAAAACTCTTTGACATCTGAATTAAGCTTATATTGTTAAAATCACAGTTTCTTACATCAAATACAAACACTACTGTTTTTATAGGAACACATGCCATTTAGACTAATGTGGCTTTAGCTGATGTTGAATAGTTGTTAATGCATTATAGTGCATTTAGGCTAATGTAGCTAAAGTTGTTACAGTTGTTAATGTACTGAAGTACATTTAGACTAAAGTAGTTAAAATTGTAGCATAAGACTGGGTTTGGGTAAAAATTGTAGCATTTAGGCCTACCAAAGTTGTAAATGTTAACCACAGCCAGTGATCTTATGTTTGAGGTTAAAACTACAATCTGATCTTGAAATAGTCATTAGATTATTCAAGACTCTGTTACCTATGTTGAACATTTTCTGATCTCCCCTAATGGCATTGTGTGGGTTATTTCTGCCATAAATAACACCAACAAAGCCCTACAAAGGAGTAGAGTTGACTGTTGAATTTTAACTTGTAATGCTTCTCCCCACAGCATTTAGAGCTGCTACACCTCTGTAGTTAATATAAAATGCTTTCACACAGCAACAGGATAGTAAATAGAGCCAGTTCACAACTTGAGCATTATTATTATTTTTACTATGGCTCCCTGGTTTAGCACCAGGCTTTTTCCAAATTTTGCAACACTAATTGATAAAAAATAAATGTCATATTGCCTCTTGCTGGAGCATTTTATTTACATTCATCTCACAGCGCTGTGGAATTCCCAAACTTCAATTGTCCAAAGCCATTGATTACTTTTCTATAACAGCACGCCTTGTCATGCTCTATTGCTTACGCTTAAGTAAAACACATAGTCACACACATAGAAACAGACACACATAAGGAAACACAAACTAGGTGTCTTAATACATATAGAAATTAGCCTGCCAGTGGGTGTTCTAAACACCCTACATTGACCCTAGGTGTGAATGTGTGTGTGTGTATGTGCATGTGTGAGAGTTTGTGTGAAGCCTTTGTAATGGGCTAGTGTCCCAGTCAATGTTTATTCATGCACCCAGTGTTTCCAGAAGAAACTCTGGATCCACTGAGATTTGTATATCAAAAAAAAAAATAAATAAAATATAGGTCATTCACAGTAACAACGTAATTTTTCTTTTTTATTTCTCTACCTTTTTGTTTGTTTTAACTTTCAACTAGATTATATTAGACTACTTCTCAGTACCTGAGGAGGGTATCAGTATAGTCTACTCAACATGCAGAAAATGTATTTATATAGTTTAACAACTGTTATAACTACATACCAGTTAAGCACAAAATCAGGTTTATTTGTGAACCAATTTCACATCCTTTTATTCTTCACATCTGTGAGATTTTATTTTGAGTTTTATCATTCATAGTCCTACCATATTACATCATTTAAGTTTGCTTCCACTACAGCTGCTGAACTACATGCATAGGCTTTTTAAGATTAAAAACTATATTATGAGTTAAATTAACTCTTCTATGAGAAATATACGTTCAGTTTGTACAGGAGCAACTTATCTTCAATATCTGTTGAGTATATTGTTATTTTTAAGTAACATTAACGCACACCCTTCTATACATCCTGAGCATACTTTTCTAGATTTATCAAGGATCAGGTTATCAAATGGGACCAAATGGTTTAATCACTTAAAGATAAAAAAATATATATATATTCACCACATTGTTGTTTCCATGAAATATGAAACTATGCCATGTGTATGTTGTCAGTCTGAGTTTACAGTTGCAATATGTGTCAAATGGAAGTATATCAGTGTATCCAAGTGTTTGTCCAAATAACAGAGAAAAGTTTCTGAAGGATTGAGGACCTCTTCGAAATATGGGTTCTCCTGCGTCCCGCAAAGGAAGTAAGAAGAAACTTCAAAATGGGACATTCATGCATCTTGGACAAGAGTACCACTGGACACTGATTCGTCTTTCTGCTGGAAGGACAGACACACCCTGCTGGGAGGGGCACAGGAGCCCACACCAAGCAACTGACTTCAGCTGCAACAGAGTGCAAACCAGACAGCAAGATTCCTGGCCAGTTACTCCACACAGCTAAAGATGCCTGGTGGAACTGAATCTTCAGGAGTCGTGTCCTGGTCAGCTCTATGATCACCTGTAGACATCACTGCCCTTCAACCTATGATGACTGCCACATGTTCTCGGGCCGTTAAAATGGCTCTGCATTCAGACGTCCCAGAGGAGGGATTTGTAGTAGATTTATAAAATTGTGGCAGTAATGTGATTAAGGTTAAAATGATCAGGAATGTGTTTCAGAGACACCAGGTGAACTAAAACTGGTTATCTAAACTGTGTTTAATTACAGTATTCCTCAGGGCATGTTTGGTATCTTTTATATCCATATTTCATGGGGAACGTTGTGGTGATATCATAAATATTATGAAATCTAGGGAATAACAGTTATCATATATGTTGCAATATGTGTTCTCTGCACCCACACACACACGTACACACACACACAGACACACACACACAACCCCCTCTGGTTTGCGACAGGGAACTTATCACCTTCCTACCCCCACGGCAACATACTAGGCCTGAAGGTGATCTAATCCTACCATAGCACCATGGGGCTCCCTATTGGTCCATCCCCATTTGATATCTTGGTCACTATATACTTCAAAGAGACTCAGGGGTATATAAGGATATGCTTAGAGAAGAACGGCCCTCTTTTTGCTCTCTCTTTTTGCTCTTCTAGCTCCGCTCTTGGCTTCTCTCTCTCTCTCTCTCTCTCTCTCTCTCTCTCTCTCTCTCTCTCTCTCTCTCTTTCCTCTTACGGCTGGGACCATTCTGCTTCTGAGGTGCACAACTCTGATTGTAAGCCATTCCTTCCTCCACTTTATGTATTTTTCAATTGTATCCTTATATTAAATGTATTCGCTATCTTACTTCTAAACACTTTGTGTCCATGTTTGATACTTTTGTTGTGAATAACTTCCTAGACTAAAAGCAAAATACGTTAGACACGTTTAAAGTCAACCTCTGACAAGCTAAAGATAAAGGCTAATACTTGCAAGTTCAAATAAAACCTCTGACAAGTAAAATAAGGCCTAGGCTTGCACGTTGAATAAAACCTCTGAGCTAACAAATTAATGGTTTAGTAAAGAAGTTATATAAAAGTCTCTGATGTAGGAACGTCATTCTAATGAAAACCTCATTCAAAGTTGCTTAAGAGCAAATATTAGTAGAACACTGAATGCTAACATTTCTAGCATGAACTAGAAGATTATTCTATTGGAGTCAGATAATCAATTAAATGGAGTCAGATATTTAAAGCATATATTAAAACACGCATTAACCTTCGCTGCACCTATTTCCGTCGTTGGTTATAGGAGAGCAGTGGGCTAAGTAATTATCTTTACATATTTTAGCCCTACAGTGACCATTGCTTCCCAATTTGCATAGCATAGCATCTGTGTACCATTTTCATAGAAGCTTTGCCTCTACTAGTTATGCTAGCACCTAGCTACGATCACACATGAATCTAGGGTTAGGGTTAGCCAGTTGCACCAGTTCATCTGTAAATCAGTGTGTAAAGGCTGTCCTAAACCATTTATTAAGAGTAGTTAAAAGCAGTGCTATGCACTGTTAAAAGAAGTGCTGACTCTTTGGCAGAGGCAACCAGGTTTTGGTCTGAATTATCCTGGTACTTCAATCAATCTTCACATGAACCTCTAAACCACCAACACCTCCATATTTTACAGCATCACCAAACATGGTGATGGTGTACATGACCAAAGATTTTGATTTTGGTCTTATCTGACCACAACACACATGCTGTCCAGAAGGACTTCTTTTTTTCTCGCGTCTCCACCCCCCTCAGTGTGAATAATGGACAGAGAGCACATAGGTCAAATTCCTGGCATATTTCCAACTGTTTCAGACATGTGGTTTGGCTTAATTATATTTTTAACTGCTTGTGTATTTTTTGTATCCATTATCTGATTTGTGCAGGCCAACAACCGTCAACAATCATCTGTTTCATGTTGGAAGTATTTGTTTTTTTCCCATGTTGACAAAGGGATTTTATAGATGTAAAACATTATATTTATGCCCCAGGAAAACAGGGCAACAAAATGGTTAAAAGTTCCTGAGGACTTCTGAGAAGTTTTTCAATAATGACAGTTTGCTTGCATTTATTTAAGAAATTTTCTAGGGGTGTCAATAATTTTAGTTCATTTTATACAGTAATTTTTGCTCATCTATTTCACCTTGTTACACCCAGGTAGTGTGTAACACCTACATGCCAACAATGTCATGTAGAACAGGACTCACCTTAGCACAGCTTAGAAAGGTACTCAATCTGTAGAAAGTGCATGGTAAGACCCAGATAGCAGCAGCTCAGACTGCCAGTGGTGGTGTGGTACACCACTAAATCACGATACTCATCGTATAGTGGCATGTCACAGCTGGCTGGGAATCCAGCTTGTCTATAGGTCATGACGTCTACCACCTAGTGGACTAACCTCTGCCCAGACAATGGAGCCCCCTGTGTCTAATGTCCTTGGTAAATAAACAGCTGGTCTGAGGATCAAATGGCTGACTTCCAGTTCAAATAACACCACAGGGCACATACCAGGCACAACAGGAACTAGAGGCTCTAGAGGTCTGGAGGCTCACACATTATTTATAGACTGATTCATAAAATTGGGTGATTATAATATTGGAATGAAAAGCTGGATTCAGCTACAAGGGCACATCAGAATCATCTGGCCACCAATGTATGCAAGGCAAGTTTATCGCCAGAGCATGCATCTCCATAATTATGCCTCCCATAAGTATGATCTTTAAGGGACTCCAGGACAGGTTGGAGGTCCCATGATGAGCTGCAATGGTTACCACATACTGTACACTTTAGGGTAGAAGAGATCTTCCCTGGAGAAAGGAGAAAAATCCTCCTAATAAGCACAGGACCAACTAATAAGGTGAACACAATTTGCAAAACAATTTCTACTTAAAGGCATTCATGGTCTATGTGTGATCACAGTCCTCAGTTGGGGTTCAGTTCACGGGGCTAGATCAATTCATGGGACTGTATCGATTCTTGCCATCCATCTGGGACAAACAATCTGTGCAGTGAAGCTACCAGGGTGTTTTGAAGACCATTAAAAGTAGCACTAGGAACCAACGTCTTGCTGGTTGTCTTGGGGACATAAGTAGGATGTCATACGGACAAACGACTCCCTCACGAGTTGAAGTCTGGTAAGCATGTAAACATGTAAGCATGAGTCACTCAAGAAGCACTTTGAAAAAAACACCCTCATCCTCACAGCTTTGGGATTCCTGGTTCGATTCTGGGCTTGGATTAATGTCTGCATGGAGTTTCTGTGCATGTTCTCCCTGTGCCTGCATGGGTTTCTTCCAGGTTCTTCAGTTTCCTCCCACTTTACAAAGATGCCAATTGGTGGATTGACTACACTAAATTGCCCCTTGGTGTGAATGTATGTGCTTGGTTCCATGCAATGAATTGGTGTCCCATCCAGGGTGTATTCCTGCCTCGCACCCAGCATTCCTGGGTTTCAGCAGTCTTAGGGAGATCACAGCTGCAGCTGCCATCATCTGTCCATGATACAATAGATACCGGAACTGCACATGGTGGCCTGGCTGGAGCTGAATTAAAAGAGTAATATCCGCCAGATATTGGCGTGATGGATTCTTATCCAATGTAGTGCAGACAGGGTGTCTAAAAGCACCACACAAACCTGCACCCTCCTGGAAAGGGCTTCATCGGCAGGAGGCCCAAAGAGTGACCAGGGCACACAAGGCAGGTTCCATAAGGATGATTTGCACACATTAAGCAAAGCACCAATCACACCCAAAAACATGTATAAACCATCCATCCATCCATTTTCTATATCGCTTATCCTACACGGCGTCACCCTATCCCAGAGCATTCTGGGCACAAGGCAGGGGACACTCTGGACAGTGTGCAAACCCACTCCCGCACTATGGACAATTTAGAGATGCCACTCAGCCTACAACACATGAGGAAACTGACAGTCACAAATGTAGTGTGGAAGAGTGCGCTGTGTAAAATGTAAATAAAAACAGAATGCAATGATTTGTAAATTTCATAAACCCATATGTTATTAACAATAGAACATAGAAAACATATAAAATGTTTAAACTGAGTGTTGAATGTGCCATTTTAAGAAAAAAATATGGTAATTTTGAATATGATGGCTGCAACAAAAGGCTGGAAAAGTAAGTGTTACTAAAAAGAAACAGCTGGAGGAACATTTTGCAATTAATTAGGTTAATTGGCAACAGGTCAGTGTTAGGTTTCCCCTTCTCTAGTTCTCGCTACGCCACAAGTAGCACATCCATTGCGCGCATTCCAGCGCTATTCAAAAACTCTCCGATGGACGTTTTATTCATGAACTCATGTTTTGTTTACCTCTGCCATGTGTACTCATGTTTTCGTTCACGTCATGTCTCCGCCTCCTGTGTTTCCCCATGTGCATTTGTTTTCGTTCGTGTCATGTCTCCGCCTCCTCATTTGTTCATGTGTCTTGATGTCAGGTGTTACTGATTTGGACATGTAATTGACGTGTGTTTAAATACGCCGCTCCGTTTCCACTTCGGGGCGGAGTATTAGCAT
The DNA here is from genome assembly GCA_023630585.1 of Cranoglanis bouderius. Lineage (NCBI taxonomy): Eukaryota > Metazoa > Chordata > Actinopteri > Siluriformes > Cranoglanididae > Cranoglanis > Cranoglanis bouderius. Next base: position 12,481,367 of record CM042560.1, on the reverse strand, counting down.
TAGCTTTAGCTTAGTTTAGTTTAGTTTAGCTCTTTTCCCGTGGTTTCCAGACCACCTTCTAGCGTTGAGCATTTACTTCTGTAGCTCGTCATTCGTGGTTTCCAGACCACCTTTCTAGCCTCGCGTTCTTTTTCCCTTAGCCTTTTCCCCGGGGTTTCCAGACCACCTTCTAGCCGTGCGCTTTTATTTCCTTAGCTCGTAGTTCGTGGTTTCCAGACAACCGCCTAGCCTAGCGTATATTTCCGTGTGTTTACGGATTTTCTACCCGTTGTGGATTACTGTGTTTCGTTCTCATTTGGATTACTTCTACCTTTTTTTGGATCACTGCCTCAACGGCCCAGTGTAATATACTTTTGGATAATGGTGACATTTCTATTCATGCATTTATGTTGGATGGAGATTTTTATGTTTGTTATTGTTTGAATTATTCCTAATAAACTGACCACTTTCCCCTGTAAGTGCATCCTGCTTCTCACCTTTACCCAACAGAATACTCCGCCAAAAAATGGATGCAGCGGGGAAAGCGACGCCACGCCACGCCATGCCACGCCACAATTAAAATGCCTGCAATTAATTCTATGTTTTTTCCTCAGTGGACTTTCATCTATCCTCCAGATGAGTTTGATGGCTTTGCCACTTGGCCTCAATGTTTTTTTTTTTTTGCAGGCTCAGATTTATTTTTTGAGTTTGGAGGACCCCAAACCCGACAAAGAGGAGTGGTTGAGGTTCCTCCTCTTTCGTCTGGTCGGCTCTGCTCGCCAATGGGCAGAGCTTCACCTCTCCAGTAGCTCCACGAAGCTCCAGACGGTTTCGGGCTTTGTGGAGCTACTGGTCCAGGTGTTCAGAAGCCCAGACTTCCAACCCGACCTCAGGACCTTTTTGGGGAAGGATCGTCTGGGCGACCGACCTAGTCAAATGTTCCTGGAGTAGTATGAGAGTAAGTGGGCTAACGTGGCGGCCTACACCTCTCATCCACTAACCCAGGAGTGTGCCACCGAGGGATGCACCCGACCAGCCAACCTGCAGTGTCCCACCTGCAGGAACCAGGGAGTCAGGAGCAGCTACTTCTGCTCCCAAGGCTGTTTCAAGGACAGCTGGTGGGTGCATAAGCGGCTCCACAGGAGGGCACCCTCAGAGCTCCAGCCGGAGACCCAGCAGGAAGTCTCCTCCACGGAGCTACAACTGGAGGTTAATATGGCGACCTCCAGCCCCGAGCTCCAGCAGGAGGCCCAGCAGGAGGTCTCCTCAAGGGAGCCGCACCTGGAGGTTGACATGGCAACCTCCAGCCCTGAGCTCCAGCCGGAGACCCAGCCGGAAGTCTCCTCCACAGCGGAGCTGCTCCTGGAGGTTAACATGGTGACCTCCAGCCCCAAGCTCCAGCCGGAGACCCAGCAGGAGGTCTCCACAGCGGAGCTGCCCATGGAGGTTAATGTGGCGACCTCCAGCCCCGAGCTCCAGCCGGAGGCCCAGCAGAAGGTCTCCACAGCGGAGCTGCTCATGGAGGTTAACAGGGCAACCTCCATCCCTGAGCTGCAGCCAGAGATTCAAGAGGAAACCTCCTCTCCTGGTCTGCTTATACCAGAGGTCCACGAGGAGATCTCTGCCCAAGCCGTGTTCTCGTCAGAGCTTCGAGAAGAAACCTCCACTCCTGCCCTGTCCATGTCAGAGGCCCATGGGATGGCCTCTTCTCAAGCCCAGTCCATGTCTGAGGTCCATGGGATGACCTCTTCTCAAGCTCAGTCCATGTCCGAGGTCCAAGGGATGACCTCTGTTCCAAGTCCTAGCCCATGTTTTAGCGCAAAATTGAGTCCATGTTCAGGTTCCTGTCTGAGTCCTAGTCCATGTCCCAGTCCATGTGCAGGTTCCTGTCCGAGTCCTAGTCCATGTCCCAGTCCATGTCCCAGTCCATGTCCAGGTTCCTGCCCTAATTCGAGTCCATGTCCAAGTCCATGTCCAGATTTTTGCCCTATTCCAAGGCCAATTTCTGATCCAGTCCCTGGTCCTGCTCCCAATCCTGTTCCCAGTCCTGCTCCCGTTCCCAGTTCCAGTCCAGTTCCTCGTTCAGTTTCATGTCCAAGTCCAGGTTCCGACCCTGTTCCTAGTCCAGTTCCTAGTTCAGTTTCATGTCCAAGTCCAGGTTCCGACCCTGTTCCTAGCCCAGTTCCTAGTTCAGTTCCATGTCCAAGTCCAGGTTCCGACCCTGTTCCTAGTCCAGTTCCTAGTCCAGTTCCTAGTCCAGTTCCTGATTTAGTTGCTAGCTACATTGATTTAATTTCTGGATATGTTTTTGCTCTCCTTCTCAGTTCAGAGGCTGATTTAACTCCCAGCTCCGGTTCCAGCTCCGTTTCCAACCCAGCTTACTCCTCTGTCTCCACCTCTGTCTCCAGCCCTGTCTCCAGCCCTGTCTCCTCCTCTGCCTCCAGCCCTGTCTCAAATTTAATTTCCAACGCTGTTTCCAACCAAGTTTTGGATTTTGTCTATGGTTTTTGGTCTAACCGAGTTCTCTGTCCAGTCTCGAAGTCTGTTTCCAAGTCTTTCTCAAAGTCTGTTTCCAAGTCTGTCTCGAAGTCTGTTTCCAAGTCTTTCTCGAAGTCTGTTCCCACGTCTGTCTCGAAGTCTGTTTCCAAGCCCTTCTCGAAGCCTGTTTCCGAGCATGTCTCCAAGTCTGTCTCCGAGTCTGTTTCAAAGTCTGTCTCTGATCCAGGTGCCAGAGCTGATTCCGATCCAGGTGCGAGAGCTGACTCCGATCCTGGTACCAGAGCTGACTCCGATCCTGGTTCCAGAGCTGACTCCGATCCTGGTTCCAGGTCAAGCTTCAGGTCAAGCTCCAGGTCAAGCACCAGGTCAAGCTCCAGGTCAAGCTCCAGGTCAAGCACCAGGTCAAGCTCCAGACCAAGCACCCGATCACGCACAGCTCTGAGATCCAGGCCAAGCACCAGGTCATGCGCAGCTCCGAGATCCAGACCAGGCATCGGTTCAAGCACCAGTCCAAGTTCTCGTCCAAGTTCTCGTCCAAGTTTCACAGGAAAACCCGACACGCTCTGCTCTGGTTACGGGACACTGGACATAACCAGCCTCAGGTCCTGGAGGGCAGAGGTTAGGATCCTGCCCAGGGGCCCAGGTCCACCAAAGTGGATGGAACTTGCGGCGCTTCGGGAGCCGTGCCTTGGGGGGGGGGCTCTGTTAGGTTTCCCCTTCTCTAGTTCTCGCTACGCTGCAAGGAGTAGCGAGTGGCATGCTTCCGCATTCCAATACGCGCATTCCAGCGCTATTCAAAAACTTTCCGATGGACGTTTTATTCATGAACTCATGTTTTGTTTACCTCTGCCATGTGTATTCATGTTTTCGTTCACGTCATGTCTCCGCCTCCTGTGTTTCCCCATGTGCGTTTGTTTTCGTTCGTGTCATGTCGTAGTTCGTGGTTTCCAGACCACCGCCTAGCCTAGCGTATATTTCCCTGTGTTTCCGGATTTTCTACCCGTTGTGGATTACTGTGTTTCATTCTCATTTGGATTACTTCTACCTTTTTTTGGATCACTGCCTCAACGGCCCAGTGTTATATCCTTTTGGATAACGGTGACATTTCTATTCATGCATTTATGTTGAATGGAGTTTTTTATGTTTGTTATTGTTTGAATTGTTCCTAATAAACTGACCACTTTCCCCTGCAAGTGCATCCTGCTTCTCACCTTTACCCCACGGGTCATAACAGTCAGTAACATGATTGGGTATAAAAAAGGTATCTCAGAGAGGCAGAGTCTCTCAGAAGTAAAGATGGGCAGAGGTTCACCAATCTGTGAAAAACTGCATCTACAAATTGTGGAACAATTTCAGAATAATATTCATCAACGTAAAATCACAAAGACTATGAATATCTCATCATCTACAGTACATAATATCATCAAAAGATTCCAGAGAACCTGGATAAATCTCTGTGCGCAAGGGACAAGGGTGAAAATCAGTATTGTATGCCCATGATCTTCGGGCCCTCAGGCAGCACTGCATTAAAAACAGGCATGATTCTGTGATGGAAATCACGGCATGGGCTCAGAAACACCTCCAGAACTCATTGTCTGTGAACACAGTTTGCTGTGCCATCCACAAATGCAGGTTAAAGCTCTATCATGCAAAGAAGAAACCATATGTGAACATGATCCAGAAATGCCGCCGTCTTCTCTGGGCCAAAGCTCGTTTAAAATGGACTGAGGCAAAGTGGAAAACTGTTCTGTGGTCAGACGTTTTGAAATTTCAAATTCCTTTTTGGAAACCATGGACGCTGCATCCTCTGGACTAAAGAGGAGAGGGACCATCCAGCATGCTATCAGCGTTCAGTTCAAAAGCCTGCATCTCTGATGGTATGGGGATGCGTTAGTGCCTATGGAATGGGCAGCTTGCACATCTGGAAAGGCACCATCAATGATGAAAAGTTTATACAGGTTTTAGAGCAACATATGCTTCCATCCAGATGACGTCTTTTTCAGGGAAGGCCTTGCATATTTCAGCAAGGCAATGCTAAACCACATACAGCATGGCTTCATAGTAGAAGAGTCCAGGGGCTGAACTGGCCTGCCTGCAGTCCAGACCTTTCACCAATTGAAAACATTTGGCATATCATGAAACGAAAAATATGACAAAGAAGACCCAGGACTGTTGAGCAGCTAGAATCCTGTATCAGACACGAATGGGACAACATTCCTCTCCCAAAACTCCAGCAACTGGTCTCCTCAGTTCCCAGATGCATATGGGCTGTTGTTAAAAGAAGAGAGGATGCTACACAGTGGTAAACATGGCCCTGTCCCAAGTATTTTGAGATGTGTTGCTGCCTGCAAATTCAAATTTACCTTATTTTTTCTTTAAAATGGTACATTTCTTCAGTTTAAACAGTTGATATGTTTTCTATGTTCTATTGTGAATAAAATATGGGTTTGTGCAAATCATTGCACTCTGTTTTTATTTACATTTTACACAGCGTCCCAACCAGGCACGTGCACACATAGACACCAAAGGGGGCTTGAGCACCTGCCCTTTTTCTTCCTAGAGAGAAAGTGCCTTTTTTCTGGGGTGCTTTTTTTTTGTTTGTTTGTTTTTTAAATAAATGAAAAAAAAAAAAAAAAAAAAAAATATATATATATATATATATATATATATATATATATATATATATATATATATATATATATATATATATATATACACACACACAGGTGCATCTCAATAAATTAGAATGTCGTGGAAAAGTTCATTTATTTCAGTAATTCAACTCAAATTGTGAAACTCGTGTATTAAATAAATTCAATGCACACAGACTGACTCTGGTTGTTTTAATTGTGATGATTTTGGCTCACGTTTAACAAAAACCCACCAATTCACTATCTCAACAAATTAGAATACTTCATAAGACCAATAAAAAAAACATTTTTAGTGAATTGTTGGCCTTCTGGAAAGTATGTTCATTTACTGTACATGTACTCAATACTTGGTAGGGGCTCCTTTTGCTTTAATTACTGCCTGGCTGGCATGGCATGGAGGTGATCAGTTTGTGGCACGGTGGTATGGAAGCCCAGGTTTCTTTGACAGTGGCCTTCAGCTCATTTTTTGGTCTCCTGTTTCTCATTTTCCTCTTGACAATACCCCATAGATTCTCTATGGGATTCAGGTGTGGTGAGTTTGCTGGCCAGTCAAGCACACCAACACCACGGTCATTTAACCAACTTTTGGTGCTTTTGGCAGTGTGGGCAGGTGCCAAATCCTGCTGGAAAATGAAATCAGCATCTTCAAAAAGCTGGTCAGCAGAAGGAAGCATGAAGTGCTCCAAAATTTCTTGGTAAACGGGTGCAGTGACTTTGGTTTTCAAAAAACACAATGGACCAACACCAGCAGATGACATTGCACCCCAAATCATCACAGACTGTGGAAACTTAACACTGGACTTCAAGCAACTTGGGCTATGAGCTTCTCCACCCTTCCTCCAGACTCTAGGACCTTGGTTTCCAAATGAAATACAAAACTTGTTCTCATCTGAAAAGAGGACTTTGGACCACTGGGCAACAGTCCAGTTCTTCTTCTCCTTAGCCCAGGTAAGATGCCTCTGACGTTGTCTGTGGTTCAGCAATGGCTTAACAAGAGGAATACGACAACTGTAGCCAAATTCCTTGACACGTCTGTGTGTGGTGGCTCTTGATGCCTTGACCCCAGCCTCAGTCCATTTCTTGTGAAGTTCACTCAAATTCTTGAATCGATTTTGCTTGACAATCCTCATAAGGCTGCGGTTCTCTCGGTTGGTTGTGCATCTTTTTCTTCCACACTTTTTCCTTCCACTCAACTTTCTGTTAACATGCTTGGATACAGCACTCTGTGAACAGCCAGCTTCTTTGGCAATGAATGTTTGTGGCTTACCTAGTGAACCAAACTGAGAGACCATTTTGAAGGCTCAGGAAACCTTTGCAGGTGTTTTGAGTTGATTAGCTGATTGGCATGTCACCATATTTTAATTTGTTGAGATAGTGAATTGGTGGGTTTTTGTTAAATGTGAGCCAAAATCATCACAATTAAAAGAACCAAAGACTTAAACAACTTCAGTCTGTGTGCATTGAATTTATTTAATACACGAGTTTCACAATTTGAGTTGAATTACTGAAATAAATGAACTTTTCCACGACATTCTAATTTATTGAGATGCACCTGTATATATATATATATATATATATATATATATATATATATATATATATATATATATATATATATATATATATACACACACACACACACACACTTATAAACTTATAACATCCAAGTGAAAGATATAACACCAACATGTCAGAAATTTTTTTTAAAAATTAAAAAAAAACAAAAAAAAAAACAGAATCACTCAGTTGTCAAAAGGATCACCCCCTTGCTTGAATTTGCCTTGTCTGGGCTCTGACTAGGCCATGCAAGGACATTCACCTTTTTCTCCTTCAACCACTGTGTGGTCAGTTTTGCTGTGTGCGTTGGGTCATTGTCATGTTGGAAGATAAACCTTCTTCCCATTGACAACTTTCTGGCAGATGGCAGCAGATTTTCCTCAAGAATTTGATGGTGATTCTTTTCTATACCCACTGCATATCCTGTTTGCGCACAGCTTCCCTGTCAAACAAATATATTTATTTAATATTTTTAAAAAATCAACATATCAGATCGGGAGATGAGACTTTGTCGAGTTCCGATGACCTCCCTCCTTCTCTCCCTCCGCGTCTCCACACAGCAGTGCAGCACACATCGGCACATCAGACACACAGACAGGCAGGCAGCAGCCCCTCCCAGCTCCTATCCCAGTTGTGTTTTTCTTGGCTTGTGTGGAGGTGAGTGGTGATGACCAAAAGACTAAGCTACCAGTGCCTCGACTTAACAGCTAATTAGCCAAAAGCCAAAAGACAAATATACTTAACTTGTGTCTTGCTAACATGCATCACTCATGAGCTACTAGCTAATGTACTAAGTTATGATCTCTGTGTGAACTGATTATTTTGTAGAAATCTGTTGAGTATGAAACAATTGTGTGAGTGTGAGGGAATTAAAATAAATTGGTAAGGAAGTCAGACTTGTGTTAATATATTTAATGTTTTGTTTAAAAAAAATTTTTTTTTTAAATAAATAATTATGAGAAGTGCCCTTTTTTTCCACCTGAGCCCCTGCCCCCCAAAATGTCTGTGCATGTCCAATCTTTTTTGGAACTGGGGTTGTACATCACTCATTTCTATTCTTTCTGCCATCCTGCTTTAGAGATGGGAAGAAGAACATTAATAATACTGCTAAGTGTCTTTACATGACTCAAATAATGTAAAATTGTCGGAATGCACAGACACAGGATAGATACTTCAAACCACAAATGTACTATAAAATCTGTACATTTATGTATGTTGTTGTCTGCAAACCCCATGTCTTTCAATGTATGTCTCCAATGCTCTTTCTACGTAGAGTTAAAGATAAAAGTTGAACACAATGACACTTTTCAGTGCTTGTAACACCTTCTCACTTTTCTGGAGGAGTGAAGAACCGCAAAAGACGAGATATATATATATAAAAAAAAAGTGCTAATTATTACACTGGGACCTGAAGAAAGATATTTGGACTGTTTTTCATAAGCTGTGCAGCTGTGTATGTTTGTGCCTGTGTGAAACTGAAAAGTTTTTTATGCATACTCAACCCTTTCAATCTTTTTTCAATTTATATCTGTAGTTATCTGGTTTTATGTAGCTGATAGAGTCGTGATGTTTCTTGTTTGCCAAACTTGGATTTAGACCTTTTACAGTCTACAAACTGGACAGGTGAAGCTTGGAAAAAGCTTGGAAACTACACAGTTTTTGTGGAACCTATGCCCATTGTAGCTTTATATTCCTCTTTTTTGTTCACAGGAGGTAAACCTGTTGTGTTGTAGCCCATCTTCCTCTACGCTTTTGTGTGTTTTGAAATGCCCAACACATCAACTTCGAGAACTGACTGTTCACTTGTTGCCTATAGCACACCCCTGGACAGGTCAGTGGTTTTAATGTTATGGCTAATCGGTGTAAGAATGAATATCTTTGACCAACAGTATAGTGATGTTGATTTATCAAACATATATTAAATCAATATCTGAGTTTAGGCAAATGGGAACAATCAACCCTTTCCTGATTTTCCAATTTCCGACTCTTCCCTTTCCTCATATGAATAACTGAATATAAGGGGTTAATTACTATCTACAAACATATGCATGAACAATCCTTAGCACTGTTTATTTTCAATTTTTTAAACAAATTAATCAGTTTAACAATATCAAACTGCTTAAAAGTTCTTAACACTCTTTTCTGGTAAAGAGATATACAGTATGCAATGATTAGTTTACTATAATAGCAGGCTGAAATGATTTGTACAGTAAGATTAAAATTCCAGGCCACAACCAACGCAAAGGACTTTTTTTCCCTCCACAAAAACGGCAACAAAGCAGCTTGTGTGCACATAGCTGTCTTTTTATTTTTCGGACAGCACTGTACAAATGAGTCAATCCGTCTGTTGTCATTGCGACATTCTCAAATGACGAAGATAAGTGCAGCAGCCCAAACTGTCAGCTGCTTGTTTTGGTTTTCTCGTTAAGAATAATAAAGTTTAATTAAATGCAGCATTTATTTATAACCTCATTATCATTTTAATAAATCTTAAATCTTCCTAATTCTTCAGATCCAAACGCAAACATGATTAATGTCATGGCTTAGTCCTTTACACATTTTCATTTTCTCTTGATGCAGATTAAAACAAGGGCTTGAATTCATCTTCAGAAGAATGCAAAGCACTGTAGGAATGAACAACAAGTGGTACATTATTTAACACAGCCCTAACACTCCCTAAGGTGGTCTTCCTACGTTCCTGAGCAACACCCCGTCATTGGTGTTTTTGTCAACTCTGGGTTTTTGTGTGTTTTTTTTTTAACATGCAGTGAGGGACTATGTGTCCAGAGACAGTAGTATGAGGAACTGGTTACCTAGGAGACATACCACCAAGAAGGACCACGGAACTTGCAAAGCAAACCAATTTACCTTGGTGACGTCAAAGGGCTTCCAAAAGAGTGTGTGTGTGATCTAGATGACCTATACATTCACCCTAGTAGTGTAGATATACATAAATATATCAAATGCCTCTGACAAATGAGTTAATTTCCCAGCCTCCCATCCAATTACCCATTCTCTTATAAACTGAGCATATATATATATATATATATATATATATATATATATATATATATATATATATATATATATATATATATATATATATATATATATAAATGGACCTTGCCTTATTGGCATGGTGGTTGTCAGATTGCCTGGCAAGCCTGGCATACTACTCTCCCCCTCCCCAGTGACAGTGAAATAGGTCTGAGCAGCTATTGGCTGATCAACACCATGGTAATGACTCCTGATTGGTCAAGCCCCTCAGTTACTCTCAACCAATGGAACATCCTGTATCTATGAGACTGAAGCTTGCAGAGCTATTTAAAACCAACCAGATACATGGACATCTTACTGTGAGAGAAAAAAGAGTAGATGAGAGGAGAAACAGAAATAATAATAATAATAATAATAATAATAATAATAATAATAATCATAATCATAATCATAATAATAATAATAATAATAAAAGCAGAGATGTCTGTACAGTCTACTAAATAAAATCCAGCAAGTTTTACGGGAGAATTGACTTGTGCATGCTTTATGTTGATCCTTCAGTTTAACTCGTCCCACCTTTTACAGTGGGCAATTAAAAGAAGTTCTGTAAGAAAACCTCCCAGACCTTTCATTTAATAAGACTTAGGACACAATGAGGAATACAGACACCAATTTTGTTTTTATTACGTTGAACTACGTTTTTTTTTAGGTCAAGGTGAAAAGATTTCCCTAGTGTATATATAAACATATACATAGTATAAATGTGTTGATTAGACATAAAGGGTAAATACTTTGCAACACTGAACTGCCTTATTCCTGTGTCGTGACTTTTGGTTAGAGGTCAAACCACAATGAATCTGAGACATGCATGCAAAAGAGATGTTGTTCATAAAATATTCAAACAGCATCAGTAAATGAACTAAGCTCCCTTTGGCACACAACACACTGGTATGAAATATACATTATAGCTTAGATTGTGAATGTGATTATATCACATTATGAGTTGACCATTTGCACATTAAGAATGTGCATTGTAACTTCATTTAACTACATTAACTTCATATTCCCACATTGTTTTTGCAGAGGAAGCTGTTTGTACTACCAATGAGTCTCGGGTCTTAACATCTATGAATAATTGAGGCTTCAGAATTTGTGGGTTTATAGCGGTCAGAAAGCCCAAGGAGCTTTTTGACTTGATTGCAATGTCTAAAATTATGTTATGCTTGAACAGATAGAATTATACATGTTTATACACATTCATCTCGGTGATGAATGATGTAGTGTGAACCCCTCTGCAACTAGCAGCAAGTACAGCACTGAGAAACAGCCAATGGCATCCAAGAGGAAATCAAATTCATCTGTTCTCATGTGCAGCAGATCCCTAAATCCAGTTTATCTCACACCTTACATTTTGCTTGTGTGAGCAAAACATAAACACAAAAAATCTTCTGTAAGACATTGTTTGGCGTCTCACAGTGTAAAATAGCTATGTTCTTTGCATGATGCCTCAGGTTCTCTTTGCAGAACAGAACATTTTCGGTTCCCGCGTCTCCCTGACCAATATTTCCTCCACATTTTCTCTTATTTCTCTTTTTTTTTTCTTTCTGTACAAAATCGTGTCACAAAGTCACGTGATAGACAGCTCTTGTGTTTATTTTTGTGAGCAGGATTTGAAGATTCGGCATGCTCATCTATGATCAAAGATCATGTAGTGTGTGCACCTCATCTGTGAGCACTCATGTAGTGTGCACACCATGCGGGCATCGTGTAAGTGGGTGTGGTCAGCATCAAGCAGGAAGTTGACCCTAATTATTTTGAAGCAGGACTTTTTTTTTTCATAAGGTTATAAATCTGTCATGACTAAGATATGATACATAGGATATACCACTGTAACATAAGCATAACAAGCATAAGGTTAGTTCAAATCATGTACATATTAGCTTTTAATTTCATTATTTTGAAGATATTTACTTATTTATTATTTTCGAAATATTATATTATTAATTGGGACAGTTTTAAAATACCATAAGTGGTGAGAGGAAAAGTAAATGGATATAATAGAAGCATGAATGGCTGTGTAAAATAACCCAAAACTATGATCAAATAAAATATTGATGGACTTTTTATGTGCATTAAATTGTTCTTAATATTTCTATGCATTGCACCTTAAGAGGCAGGGGTATAAGACTTAAGCCTACTACTTAGTATGCAAAGATTTTTACTTAGTGTACTATGTTTATAAAGTTTAATGTTTTACACTGATACTGCAAGAAATACATTTTAAAATGGTACTTACCTGTGAATTTTACTTTTAACTTTTTATACTGCATTTTACTTTTATCTATTTATATTGCATTTTAGAAAAGCTTGGCTATGAATTTGGAAAATGTGGAAGATTTTCTAAACAGTTAATGTTGTTATCGCTTTAAGAAATGAATCATGGAGTTTTTTTTAATATGCAGTGAATTTTACTTAGACTACTGAAATTTTTACTGAAACTATTTGATTTATTGACACCTTGAATGTCAATGTCAATTGACTGTCAATTCATCCATCCATTTTCAATACCGTTTATCTGACACAGGGTTGCGGTGGAGCCTATCCCAGGGAACTCGGGGGACAAGACAGGAGACACCCTGGATAGCCAGAAGTGACCGTGGTGAGGAAAAACTCCCTGAGATGTCATGAGGCAGAAACCTTGAGCGGAACCAGACTCAAAAAGGAACCCCTCTTCTCTGTGACACTGGATAGTGCGACTGAGTTGTTACTCTTCCACAACTGTTCAAGCAGTGCTAAGTGTTTTTAAAGGATCTTCAGAACAAACAGGGTCATTTTTGATTTCATTAGAGTTTTAAGCCTACAACTGAAGATGAAATCAAAGGCCTAAACCAATGAAATTACCAAACAAGTCATTAAAAATGGCTTCCAGTCTTCGCAAAAAAGATACACCATGGCTCTTAATATGATATAAACATTTTCCGTTCACATGGTCAACTCCTTGAGGATTTAGTGTGTTTGAGGGTTTGTTTTATTAATGGCTTTTATTAATAAGCTTAGACAAGGTGGAAATTCAAAAATTCAGTATATCTGAAGTCACCAAGTCTTCTTGTTAGCTAACACGACGAACCATTAGCCTCCTGACCTCCGCCGCGTGCACGCGCGGCACTACGTCATCACTAGTGCCACCAGCGCGTGCACAGAGTTGCTAGGTAGTTTCTGAAGACAGAGTAAAGACAACGAAACGAAGGCAGCAACCGCTTACTGTATTAAAAAAAGGTAAACTTATTTTTTTTAAAACTTCTAAATATTATTAGACACTAAGAAAGCGTTATTCTGGTGCAGGTAAATCATTTCCTAAGTAAACAGCGTAAGGTAAAATAACAGGATTTGTTTGTATCTCTTTAGATGACAGGATTGTCTCAAGAAAGTGTTTCAGAGGATGTCTCGACTCAAAGTAGCATTTCTAGGTTTTCACAATTCTTCTTCTTCTACTGCTTCTTCTTCTTTTTAACGATACTCCCTCACTGTTTTTGTTGTCGAATTTGAGTTCCTGCAACCGCTATACGCGTTGCCATGGTGACGCAGCGTGCACGCGCAGGGTGGTCACGCGCCGAGCAGTGTGGTCTTCTTTTCAAATGGATAACATACGGTTTTTCTTTCTTTCTTTCTTTCTTTCTTTCTTATTTACTTTCTTTCTTTCTTTTAATTTCACTTCAAAATGATGTCATTTAAAGCGAATTAGGTCTTCCAGATGCTCCTTCATGATCATTATTCATTATGAAAATGGTTAATGGTCAGAGTGAGATATAATGCCAGAGAATCTAAATGTTTACGCTACATCTTTTGCTAAATATGTTTTCACAACATACCCCAATCAGCCATATCATTAAAACCACCGGCAGGTGAAGTGTATAACCTTGATTATCTTGTTACAATGGCACCTGTCAAGGGGATATATTAGGCAGCAAATGAACAGTCCGTTCTCGAAGTTGATGTGTTGGAAGCAGGAAAAAATGGGCAAGCGTAAGGATCTGAGTGACTTTGAGGGCCAAATTATGATGGCTAGATGACTGGGTCAGAGCATCTCCAAAACGGCAGGTCTTGTGGGGTGTTCCCGGTGGTTATGCAGTGGTTAGTACCTACCAAAAGTGGTCCAAGGAAGGACAACCGGTGAACTGGTGACAGGGTCATGGGCACCCAAGGCTCACTGATGCGCATGGGGAGCGAAGGCTAGCCCGTTAATGCTCGTTATGGTAGAAAGGTGGCCTCCGAATTCCCCAGATCTCAATCCACATCTGTGGGATGTGCTGGACAAACAAGTCCGATCCATGGAGGCACCATCTCGCAACTTACATGACTTAAAGGATCTGCTGCTAACATCTCAGTGCCAGATACCTCAGCACACCTTCAGAGGTCTTGTGGAGTCCATGCCTCAATGGGTCAGAGCTGTTTTGGTGGCACAAGGGGGACCTACACAATATTAGGCAGGTGGTTTTAATGTTATGGCTAATCGGTGTAAGTATGGTTCATTTTAATGCTTTATAGCTAATCATTTAAGATCATTTAATCTTTTTAAAAGATCCTTCACCAATATGTGCCATAACTGAAGTGATCTGAACTCAATTGCATTGGTGCTGCTTTTAAGTTTTACCTCTACAAAACACATCTAGCTAATTCTAGCGATGACTTGCATGAGTACCTGATGTTTAATTTGCTGTCTGAAACAAAGAAAAAAACGGCCATGTGGACGAAAGTATGTGGACATCTGACCATCACAACATCACATCCTTCAGCAAAAAAGTTGGAAGCACACAGTTGTATAGAATGTCTTCATACAATGTAGCATTATAATTTCCCTTGGAATTAAACGGTACAAACATGACAATACCCCTGCGCACAAAGTGAGCTCCATGAAGACATGGTGTGTTAAGGTTGGAGTGGAAGAACTCAGGTGTCTTGCACAGAGCCCTGACCTCAACCCCACTGACAATCTGATCAAACAGCAACCAGACAACCCAGGCAGGCATACAGATCCCTTCAGAAATCAAACAATAAAGTATGCCATCATACACAGCTTTAGCAGTTTTTTTTTATGACAGTGGCTTATGTAAACCAAAAAGTTATGTAACCTTGGGTCGACGACTGATTGCAGAACCGCCAGGGTGGTTTCCTTCAGAATTAGTGGAGTTTTCCTGTTTGCTCAATCCCTTTCTAATAAAAGGCCCCTGCTACATCATGCCCATCTTCTGGCCATTGTTATCAAACCGAGTGATCCAGGAGGCTCAGCTGGCATCCACTCCGTTACAGAACCATGGTTACATATGTAACCTACCTTTCTACCTCCTTTCATTCTTGCCATTGAAACTAGTGGAGGCATATATCCAAGTTGTAATGAGGGTTTATAAATAATGGTCGAATTGATTGATCAGCCCAGCCCATTGATTAGTACAATATCAAGCATTTTAAGGTAATCAGCATCATCCAACCAGCCTGCAAGCATGGCCAGTGAATAAAAGTGCTCAACCTCCCCCTTTTATCTGGCTTGGCAATTACATGCTGCCTTCAAACACAATAAAATGCCTTAGAGAAAGCACAGGCATTAGAGTTCCCAGGTAACAAATGAACAGTGAAATGATCTGAGGTGCAGCATTCCCAGTTTTTCCCCTTGGCTTGCTTTGGATTGTTCAATTCGGAGCCAAAATTCACAGACCATATTGACAGTGCTGGCATTTCTACCTCCAGTGGTAGGGTTCATAGGGTTCATTTGAATAGATTTAAATATATACAGATTGTTAAAATCCCAAACAGTTTGGACATTGAACATATCTATCATCCAATTTCATTTGTGCTTGGCAAAATAAACTATTTGTCATCCTGCCCTGAAATACACAAGAGGTTGGGACTGGTTTTAACTAAACAGACTGAATTTATAATAGAAAGATAGTGGACACAGAGGTAGCTACTTGCTTTTGCAAAGGACTTCAAAAGTATTCATTAGTCTGACCACTTTACCAAACTGGTGTTATCTTATCCTGTCTTCATAATCCTATCAGAGTGCTTTTACTCCAAATGAATGGCAATGTTTTGTCATTCAATATTCAACTTGCCACCAGTTTGAGTCTCTCTCTTTAATTCACGCTGTATTCTAAAAATTAGATCGCAGTCCATTTGAGTCTCAGGAAACAAGGTCGCTATCCAGTCCATAATACAGAAGGCCCTAGTGTTCAAAATGCCATATGATAGGTATAACAAAACCAAGTGCTTTTCCAAACTTAAGGAATTTTGTCTATTTTTGTTTGCCCTTATGTTCTCAGGTTCAGGTGGTATAGAGTTATCGTCACATGAAATCGGACTGTTCTGTACAGTCCACACATGGCCTCGGTGGAGCGTAAGCAGGAAAAGCAGGGACCCTTCTACCTTGGCTATAGCAGTAGGAGACAGACGAGTGCAGAGATAGTGACAGAAGCCCGGCATTCTCTCAGGACTCTTCGGACACAGCGGCCCTTCACTCCACGAGAGGAGCACCGGCAGCTTTTTGGAGGATCAGCCCGTACACATGATGGCAGACCGCCATCTTCATTCAGGTTTTGAGAAAAAAACTTGAAATTTGCTTTAGTTATGTTATTAAACCTTTATTAAAGTACTCAATTTTCTGAATTCAGCAATGCAGATTTTTTATTTTCAATGCTCAAAAAGATTTTTCATATTCTCCTACAGCCTTCATGCTAGGAATTTTGAGGCTCCTGATTCCAGGCCGAGTTCAGGAACCCGCCTCTCGCCTTTGGAACGCGTAATGCAATTTTTCCAAACTTATCTGAAAAATTGTCTGATTAGGCGAAGCAAATGTTAACAACTTATTTTAAATCAGAAGCCCAGGTTGCCACTTTCACTGGATGAAGACTACAGTGAAGTTGAAAAAGGTGTACCCAAACCTCCAGTTGAACGTTTGGATAAAAGAGGTTCTGGAAGCGCTCGGACAAGGCTTGTCAGAGCAAGATCACTTACGCTGGTACCCTCTATGACTCAACACTCAAATGGTATGTGGACACACAAATAAATACACTTTACAGAGTAGATGACCTACTGCCCAATATTAGCTCATGATCTTGATTGAGGTGCAGTTATCTGAGATAGACAAGGTTCATTTGTAGGATACCACAGCAAAAAATGAACATGTGGAGCCACATTGTAAAGAATGAAGAAGTAAGAAAATAATAAAAAAGGAAAGAGAAAGGGGAAAAAAGCACACCTGTGCCTACATTTTACCTGCATCAATAAAAACAGATTCTATAAATATGTCAATTACAATGCCCCTAACTCTAGTAAACGAATGTTGTATGGCATGCATACATTTGCATATTGTGACCTGATTGGCTCTTATGTTTTATGATTTTTCATTGGGGATTTTCAGTGCTCTACTTTTTATTGAAAAAAGCTGTTAAAACCTCTGCAGGGACTCAAATGGGTTGCTTTTATTTCTATCTTAAAAAAAGAAAGTTTTATTTAAAAAAAAAAAAAAAAAAAAGACTAGACTTAATGGGTGTACTAGAGCAGGACAGGACAGTCACTGAACTGTGCACTCTGATTCTCCAGCACTGGAACTGATGACCCTAGCTTTAATCCCTGTTATTTGTAACAACGCAGATATACAGTATAGTAAGCATTAGAAATAAGGCAGGATAGATTGTTACCAATAAGAGAGGGAAGACAATAGTAACTGAAACCTTCTAGCGTAACAACATAGAGAGCTAACAAGGAAAAGGATTGAGTGAGATGGGGAGAAAAGGTTAGACTCCTGCTGAATAAGAGAATAGATTGCTGGCACAATACTTCTGTCCTCCATTCATTTCTCGCTATTCATGTGTCAGTCCATTGTAAAGAAAGACTGAAGCGCCTTTTTAGCGTAACCTTGATCCTGTTCCCATCCACCTTCTAAAAAAGACACTCTGACAACTGTTTAAGTGCGTCACTCACTCGGTGGAATGACAGAAAGAATGACTCTTTTATAACCTCTGTTATAAGCAAATTTATATTCACAGAATGGAACAGTAACACTAGGCAGCATGTGTAGGAGTTTGTGTCTACTGTTTATGATTCTTATACAGTAAATTACTCATCGTTTACACATCGTCTTACATGCAAAGCTAAATCCCCAGTGTTGAATTAACACCTAGAGTATTGATTTAACTCTTTCAGAGTTCATTTGTGTCCAATGGGACATATATAAAGACTGTAGGATGTTAATTCAACACTGCTGATTTTGCTGTGAGCAGACGTTTTTTATTGTAACTCATTCACAGGGACTTCAACAAGGGAATGATCTATATAGTCTAATAAAATAAACAGATCTTTAAAAACATTTCCCAGTTAGCGACTAATTGACTGTAACAGCACACCCCATCTTGTTTTATTCTTTACTTTAGTTATCACTGACTCTGATTTTTTTAAATCTATATTTCTGTAGTTCCTCAAACCAAGAGTGTTCGCGAGCCTACCTTGAGTATGAAGCCATCCCAGCAAGTGCACACAGAATCTTTTAACTTGCATTCCGGTTACAAACAAGAAAGGACAGAGAAATCCTCAGAAATTCTCACATACATACCAACCAAACATAGGTACAGCATTTTATTATCATATCTTTATTCAGTTATCATCCTCTGCTCATGTTTGTCTTGTTATTTATCAGCTGTCAGTATTTTTTCTTGCCCATAACAGCAACCTGGAGAGCTGTTGAAAACCGTAAGTGGCTCACTCACATCCAGAACAGCAATAAAATATTTTATAGTCAGTTGATCCATCTGTAACAGCTACTTATTAGAAACCATAGTCAGTAGGAATTTGGTCTGTTAACATATCAGGCTTTTAAAATAGATTTAAGGATTACAGTAATAAATTCAGTCTCGATGAATTGCTTTATTGGGAAGGAAATAAATGATTGCTGGGAAATACTCAGGAAGTATTCAAAGTGCCACTTTCATGGCATTATACCGTTGTGAAAGTCCTAGGTGGATATATTGTCGTCTGTTTTTCCCAAATGTATTGTGGAAATTACCAGAGAGTCCAAAATACACAGAGCAAACCAGATGAGCTAAACAGAAGTGAAATACAATCACTGCCCACATTTAGTGGCTAATCAGTACAGCAAAATAGCATAAAATACATAATATGATCTCAAAATGCAGACTTTCAGCATTAACCTGAGGGTATTTACATACAAACTGGGTGAACGGTGTAGGAATTACAGCATCTTTTTTGTATGTGATCCTTGCTTTGAGAATTGGCTGCTCAGCTGTTCCATATCCAGGTGCAGGTTATTCCCTCACTTATAAGTAAGGACTTACTTAACGCACAGGTCCTCCTGAACGCACAGTACGAGGTTTTTTTTCCGAGCTGGGAAGTCATAATTACGATGTCAGGTGCATCAAGTCACTTTGGTTGGAGCAAGATAGAGGTGTACCTTCTCTTAATTAACTACAAAAAAATACAGCAAGTTTTTTTTAAACTCTACTTCTAGAAAATGAAGAACAAAGAAGGCACATCAGGCTTTTAATCAATTCATGAAGCCACTGTAAACTTTATCGTTACATATTATATCGTAATTGTACAATGATATCGTATTTTGTGCAGGCAATTAGCTTGTTTTATACTAAATAAAAAAGCAAACACATAATAACTGAAATCAGCTTCTGAGACGAGTAAACATTCAATTTCAACAAATTTATCTTCAACTACAGACATTACATCCATTGATTCCACCATGTTTTTTGTTACTGACACTCCCCCAACTCGGGAAACTCGGAGCTCAAAGAAAATCCAGAAAATCCAGAAAATCCACTCGTAATTATGACTTTGTGGTGGCGTTCATGTGCGTTCAACTCGTAGATACAATCTTTCTGACACAAAATGAACGTACTAATAAAAGGTCTAGAGTAGCATTTGCATTTGGAATCTGTTGCTGTTAACTCTCAATATGAAGTCCAAAAGCGTTGTAACTGCCAGTGAAGCAAGGCATCATTAGGCTAAAAAAAATCACAACAAACCTATCAGAGAGCAAACTGAAGGCAAAACGACCCAAGAACAAGCAGGAAGTGAAGACAGCTGCAGGAAACCCCTGGCAGAGCATCACCAGGGAAGAAACCAAACGTCTGGAGACAGTGACTGCATAGGATTAGCAACCAAGTATTAGAAATGTTAATTTAATAAATGATTGTGTTAGTTTGTCCAATTACTTTTGGTCCCTTAAAAAGGGGGGGGGGGGGGGTTAGATATAGAAAATGTTGTAATTCCTACACCGTTCACCTGATTTGGGTGTAATGTAAATACCCTCCAATTAAAGCTGAAAACTGCACTTTGAGCTCATGTCCATCATTTAATTCAGCTAAAATAACCTGCTGAAAATCTGTTAACACCAAAGCATTGGGTTTACGTTCGAATCGAGCTTTTTAGAAAAATCCCAGAAGGCAGTGGGCTTTTCGCTGACTGTCGGTAAGTATCAAGTTGTGTCTCTGCATGAACGTGTAGCCATTATTGAAATTGCTTTGCGATCATGGACATTGAGAATCTCCTACAAAGACGTGTAGCTGAAAAATATAGGAGCCAAGTTCAAAGACTCTGGAGAAATGGTATATTATTCCAGACCACTCGTAGCCAGATTTGTAAATGAGGTAATACACACACACATCTCTCTCTCTCTCTCTCTCTCTCTCTCTCGCTCTCTCTCTCTCTCTCTGATATAGTTGATAATGGAGCAGTATTAGATTATGAGGGCAGGATGCTCTGTTGACCGCCAGTGTAGTTTTGCTCAAGACTCTCACGATGAGATCACGTCTCAGACTAAAGGAGTCCATCAACAAAGAGGCATTATCAAGTCATTAAGAGGGCCAAAAAAATCAATGCCCAAAATATGCCTGGCTGTAGCGTTAAAAAAAAAGTTTGTGCTACCCATGTCATTCTGTACCTCCAATATGTTTATTTAACGACACTGAAACGTGTAACACGTTTATTTGTAAGACAGCAACAAAAGGAATAAGTTGTTCATCACCATGTATCCGCCATATTGAGGCATAACGCTGTTTTTAAGATAAGACTCACTATGACGTTGCATGAACGACTCGGACGTGAGCACACAATCTTGTGGTTTCCTGTCTGTTGCATGCACATTTTCACTCTGACCAGTTTGCATGCATTCACATTATGCAAACCTCCAGATGTATCAGATTGTTAGTACTGCTGGGAGTAAAGCACAGGGGCAGACATGGGGCAGGTCAGACACGAATAGACCTGTTTGGTAAACTCTGTGTATGCGGGTACCAGAACATTACAACAGGGACACCTTGTGGCAAGCTTTTAAATGTTAGGGAAATGTATTTGGAGATTAGATTTAAACACATATCTACAAAATACAGTTTTAGAGTATTGTGTTGTAATTATTTGCTAAAATGTTCATAATGGACTGTTGGCAGATTGCTGTTAAATGTGTGTGTGTGTGTGTGTGTGTGTGTGTGTGTGTGTGTGTGTGTGTGTGTGTGTGTGTGTGTGTGTGTGTGTGTGTGACTAGTGGAACTCCACAGCCCAGCAGCGCCGACTTATCTCAAGCAAAAGGAACAAAAACAGGTTTGTTTTATCCCCATCCACGGCTATGCTCCTGCGATTTGTTTATCAATTTTAACTACTCACTAACTCAAAAGCCTGATTCACTGATTTGACGACAGATCCACCTTTCATTGCACTGATCCAAAACACAGTGGCTTGTAGTATATTTCCTACTCGCAGAGACAGCTTCCTGCATGACGCTCTGAATGCAAATGTTCAGTCACCGAGGTGTTTGCACAGAACCCAGGCTAATCAAAGGATGTGTAGGCGCATAGTGTTTGACCTTTTCATGCTATGCTGAGCATCCTGTATTTATATACAAATGGGTGAAACTGTGAGAATCACTGATGTGAATCAGATAGGTGTAAAGCATCGATGTTTTAACTGGTGTTTGTGGTCCATCTGTTCTCTGTCAGATGCTGAGTGTGGCCGCAGAGACACAGCAGGAAGTGATGCCACTGATGAATCTGTCTTCTGGACCTCTGAGGTGCTTCCTATTCTGCAGATGTTTGAGTCTGTTGCTCCAGGTGATTATTAACTACACCATGAGGTTTAATGTGTATACAGTCCCCTCTAAAACTATTGGAACAGCAAGGCCAATTCATTTGTTTGTGTTATACACCAAATACATTTGGGTTTGAGATCAAAAGATGGATATGAGACGAGAGTTTAGGAGCTTTTATTTCCCGGTATTTACATCTAGATGTGTTAAACAGCATAAAACATAGAACCTTTTGTATCAGACCACCCAATTTTTTGGTGAGAAAAAGTCTAGGAACAGGTAAGTTGAAGTAAATTAAAGTAAATAACTCTTTATATTTGGTTGCATATCCCTTGCTTGCAATAACTGCATCAAGCCCATGACTCACTGACATCACCAAACTGTTGCATTTTTCTTTTGTGATGCTTTTCCAGGCTTTTACCACAGCCTTTTTCAGTTGTTGTTTGTTTCATGGGGCTTCTCCCGTCAGTCTCCTCTTCAGGAAGTGAAATGCTGCTCAACTGGATTAAGGTCTAATGATTGACTTGGCCAGTCTAAAACCTTCCACTTTTCCCCCTGATGAAGTCCTTTGTTGAGTT
The DNA here is from genome assembly GCA_023630585.1 of Cranoglanis bouderius. NCBI lineage: Eukaryota > Metazoa > Chordata > Actinopteri > Siluriformes > Cranoglanididae > Cranoglanis > Cranoglanis bouderius. The sequence goes on along the minus strand of CM042560.1, from coordinate 12,459,012 downwards.
GGCAGTGCGTTTTGGATAATTGATTTGCTGCGTGATGAAGTTCCTCACGATTAATTTGGATGCATTTCTCCGTAAATTGGCAGACAGAATGTTCCTGTAAACTTCTGAAGTCATTCTGCTGCTACCATCATGAGTTCCATCAACCGTAAAGATTAGTGAGCCTGTTCCAGAAGCAGCCATGCAAGCCCAAGCCATGACACTAACATGTTTCACGGATGAGCTTGTATGTTTTGGATCATGAGCAGATCCTTTCTTTCTCCACACTCCACACCTTTCCATCACTTTGGTAGGTTAATCTTGGTTCCAGAGCTTTTGTGGCTCATTCAGTTCAGTTCAATTCAGTTTTATTTGTATAGCCCTTTTAACAATGGACATTGTCCCAAAGCAGCTTTACAGAAATATATAAATTCAGGATATAGATTTTAAATGTATGAATTTATCCCTAATGAGCAAGCCAGAGGCGACGGTGGCAAGGAAAACAGCATCCAAACATGTCAGTTCACCACAACACTCTATGCCTGTGAGACCTCTAAATCTGCTCCTTTACCTAAGAAAAAAATTATTCACAAAAATCTTGACTAAACAAATATCTTTTCAGCCTGAGGTTAAACACTGAGACTGTGTCTGAGTCCTGAACACTAACTGGAAGGCTGTTCCATAACTGTGGGGCTTTGTAAGAGAAAGCTCTTCCCCCTGCTGTAGACTTCACTATTCTAGGTACCAACAAATAGCCTGTACCTTTTGATTGAAGTAGGCGTGGTGGATCATAAAAGACCAAAAGTTTGCTTAGGTGCTGTGGCGCGAGACCATTTAGTGCTTCATAGGTCAGTAGTAGTATTTTATAATCAATGTGAAATTTCACTGGGAGCCAATGCAGTGTGGATAAGATAGGGGTGATGTGGTCATATCTTCTGGTTCTAGTGAGGACTCTTGCAGCTGCATTCTGGACTTACTAGAGTTTGTTTATGCACCTACTGGAACTGTAAGTCATTACAATAATCCAACCTAGAGGTGACGAAAGCATGAACTAATTTTTCTGCATTGTGTAGTGACATTATATTTCTTATCTTAGCAATATTTCTGAGGTGGAAGAAGGCTATCCTAGTAATATTATCTACATGGGCGTCAAATGAAAGACTGGAGTCAATAATCACACCAAGGTCTTTTACGGTTGCACATGATGAAACAGAAAGGACATATATAATCAGAAACCTTATTTCTAGCTGCAGGTGCTCCTAGTATAAGTACTTCTGTCTTGTCAGAATTATGTAAGAGGAAGTTAATAACCATCCAGTGTCTAATGTCGTTTACACATTCCTAAATTTTATTTAGCTGGTGTCTGTCATCTGGCTTTGCTGAAACATACAACTGTGTGTCATCAGCATAACAGTAGAAGCTAATTCCATGTTTATGAATAATTTGACCCAGAGGTAGCATATATAAAGAAAAAAGCAGTGGGCCTAAATAGAACCTTGCGGAACACCAAACTTTACCTCAGTATGCATAGAGAAGTCACCATTTACATCTATGAACTGATAACGATCAGTCAAATAAGACCTGAGCCAGGAGAGGGCCGTTCCCTTAATGCCGACAACATTTCCCAACCCCTTATTCCAAAAAAGTTGGGATTTTGTGTAAAATGTAAATAAAAAAGGAATGCAATGATTTGCAAATCTCATAAACTCATATGTTATTCACAATAGAACATAGAACACATCAAATGTTTAAACTGAGGAAATGTACCATTTTAAAGAAAAATAAGGTAATTTTGAATTTGATGGCCGCAACACGTCTCAAAAAAGTTGCGAAAAGGCTTTACAAAAGGCTGGAAAAGTAAGTGTTACTAAAAAGAAACATCTCGAGGAACATTTTGCAACTAATTAGGTTAATTGGCAACAGGTCAGTAACATGACTGGGTATAAAAAGAGTATTTTAGAGAGGCAGAGTCTCACAGAAATAAAGATGGGATGGAATCTGGATGGAAGCATATGTTGCTCTAAAACCTGTATATACCTTTCAGTATTGATGGTGCCTTTCCAGATGTGCAAGCTGCCCATTCCATAGGCACTAATGCACCCCCATACCATCACTTTTGAACTGAGCGCTGATAAAAAGTCGGATGGTTCCTCTCCTCTTTAGTCTCCTCTTTAGTTTAGAGGACGCAGCGTCCATGGTTACCAAAAAGAATTTGAAATTTCGATTCATTTTCCACATTGCCTCAGTCCATTTTAAATGAGCTTTGGCCCAGAGAAGCCGGCGGCGTTTCTGGATCATGTTCACATATGGCTTCTTCCTTGCATAATAGAGCTTTAACCTGCATTTGTGGATGGCACGGAGAACTGTGTTCACAGACAATGAGTTTTGGAGGTGTTTCTGAGCCCATGCAGTGATTTCCATTACAGAATCATGCCTGTTTTTAATGCAGTGCTGGGCCTGAAGATCACGGGCATGCAATATTGATTTTCACCCTTGTCCCTTGCACACAGAGATTAATCCAGGTTCTTAGAAACTTTTGATGATATTGTGTACTGTGGATGATGAGATATTTATAGTCTTCGCAATTTTATGTTGAGGAACATTATTCTGAAATTGTTCCACAAATTGTAGATGCAGTTTTTCGCAGATTGGTGAACCTCTGCCCATCTTTACTTCTGAAAGACTCTGCCTCTCTAAGATACTCTTTTATAGCCAATCATGTTACTGACCTGTTGCCAATTAACCTCCACTTACTGTAACACTTACTTTTCCAGCCTTTTGTTTCCCTCGTCCAAACTTTTTTGAGTTGTGTTGCGACCATCACATTCAAAATTACCTTATTTCTTTCTTAAAATGGTACATTTCCTCAGTTTAAACATTTTATATGTTTTCTATGTTCTATTGTGAAAAACATATGGGTTTGAGATTTGCAAATCATTGCATTCTGTTTTTATTTACATTTTACACAGCGTCCCAACTTTATTGGAATTGGGGTTGTAGAATAGTATGATCAGTTGTATCAAAAGCTGCACTAAGGTCAAGCAACACAAGCAAAGAGACACAACCCTGGTCAGAGGCCAGTAGTAGGTCATTTACCACGTTAACCAGCACTGTCTCTGTGCTATGATGAGGCCTAAATCCTTACTGATATATTTCATGAATGTTATTTCTATGTAGGTACGAGCATAGCTGCTGTGCTACAACCTTTTCTAAGATCTTTGAGAAAAAGGGGAGATTTGATATTGGCCTATAGCTGGATAATTGACAGGGGTCGAGGTCAGGTTTTTTAATCAGGGGTTTGATAACTGCTAGCTTAAATGATTTAGGTACATAGCCAGTGCTAAGGGAAGAATTTATTATTTTTAGAAGGGGTTTGATTACTTCTGGAATAATCTGTTTGAAGAAACATGTAGGTAAGGTATACAAGTTGATGATTTTGATGAAGAAATTAATTAAATTAGTTCAGTCTCTCTAAGGGGAGTAAAACATACTAATCATTGATTTGACATTGCTATATTATCTACAGGGTTAGTTGTAAGACTGTCTGGATTTAAATTAATATTCTACATTTTTTGTCTAATATTTTAAATTTTGCCAATGAAAAAATTAATGAAATCATCGCTGCTATATAATGATTGTGTGCATGTTTCTGTGGCGGTTATAGTCCTAGTTAATTTTATTACAGTATTAAATAAGAATCTAGGATTATTTTTGTTATCTTCGATTAAGGTGGAGAGATAGACTGATGTAGCAGCACTAAGAGATTTCCTATAGTTCAGGAGGCTCTCCTTCCATGCTGTTTGAAATACTACCAATTTGGTTTGATGCCATTTATGTTTTAATTGTTAAGTGGTCTGTTGTAAGGTGCGCGTGTGATCATTATACCAGGGTGCTAGCATTTTCTCTCTAATTATTTACCACATGTCTCATGTCTGTATTTCTTTGTGAATTCCAATCTGGCTTTCTGATTCTTACTGCTGATGAGTGGTTTGCATCCTGTGATATGGCCTCTATATTTCTGCTCTCAAAGGCTTCTTCGAACGGTGTATTGTGATACCTTCACCCCTGCCCTGTGGTGGTTGTTGGTGATGTCACTGACTGTTGTTTTTGGATTTTTCTGCTGCTGTTGTTTTCCTTGGCCGACCCATTCAGTGTCTGTTGGTCAGTACATCAGTGGTTTCTTGAGTTGGTTCAGGACATTCCGATTTGTTGTATTGGCTGTTTGAGCAATGCCTCTGAACAATTCTTTTAAACATTTATTATATTATATACCTCTCTACATTCATTCCACTTTCTTTGCACATAACTATATAACATACATATGTTACATATTTTTGCTGTGTCATTAGTACTGTATTGTATTCTATTTTTTTTCTTCTAAATATTGTGTGATATTCCTTTTTTTTTCTGCACTGGAAGCTCCTGTCGCCAAGACAAATTCCTTGTGTGTGTTAACATACTTGGCAGTAAAGCTCATTCTGATTCTGATAGATTCCCCCTCTTTTCTCCCATAGACAGCTCTCTGATCTTCATGTTGGTTTATCCTTTTGAACATCAAATGCAGTCTTCAGAGGTAGTTTCAGAGGAACTATGTCTGAATTTAACTGAATTGGACCTCACTATTCAAAAACATTGTTACACATGACAATAAGTTTTTATACTATGATAACAAATTGTGTCTTAAACATAAATCATCTTAACACAGGTGAGAGGGATGGCATTTTGTCTCTCTCTCTCCTGTCATTCACAGCAACACTCGCCAATCATGTGTGTGTATGCGGAAGAGGGCCGATTCTTATGTGATGTTTGAAAAGATGTGGTTGGATGGTTTCTGATTTCACGTGTCTCAGATGAAGCACATGTTAGCTACCAGCTGGGGAGGTTGAAGGCTATCATGTGATAAGGAAGAAAAAAGTTTACTAAAATTGTTTAGAAATATATTAATTAATTAAATTAATTACTGTTCTGTCACTGAAGGAATTTAATCAATTAATCAATTCTGTGTACTGTATATACATACTGTATATATGCATTGTTTCTACATGCATTCATATTTGGAAGAATATTTAAAATGTTCAATACAAAATCTCTGTAAAGTGTTAAAAAATGGTTAGTCTTTCTCTTTACAAGGAAAGTAAAGTAATGTTGTTTTTGGGTATGTTAAATGTCCTGGTTTCAGGAGTATGTTCCAGCACATTGGGAGAAAGAAAAAAAAGATGTGTATCGGGTTGGGTTTGGCAAAGCCTTGAACTTTCAAAAGGGAAGTGCAGGAATGAGAGATATAACCATGAAATGAAATCTAATGGCAGTACATAAAGTATTTAAGCACTTTTAAAAATTGAATAAAAATGCCTTTTGAAAGATAAATATCAAATATTTATCATGCCCAAGTGCCTCTCAGCTCACACGTAACAAACTGCCAAGTGGCATAAGGTCACCAGACAGGATAAGACGAAGCAGCCAAGACCAGAATAGTGGAACAACATTTATTTTACCCAAAAATAACTTTCGAAAACCTCATCGTTTCTACTTTTCACTGTTCTGATGCTAAACTTGCAAAGTGTGAGCTTAAAACAGTGAGCTTAAAGACTCCAATAGGTTTAAAAAATAAATAAATAAATAAAACATGCTCTATCAGGACATACTGTAATAGATCACATTTGCTTTTAACAAAATGGATATGCATAGATGAAAGCTACAGAAGACTGAGGGCCCAAAATTAACTGTCAGTGGGTGTTAGATAAATGTCAGTGAAATGTCAACAGATCTGTTTTGGTGAAAAGTGAAATGTAGATTGAAAAGTGAAATGCAGATCATAAATTGTTTACCGTACCTGTTGACCCGTTTAAGAATTGTGTGCTCACGCTGTAATATCAGAAATCCCTTTTACCGATGGCCAGTGCACATACAATTTTAAGTATATCATTCTCTTATCTTTGAACTATCTCTATATCTCTCTCTAACTTGTGCACATTTAGGAGGAATTGTGTCAAAGGAGACAATTGAGAGTCTTTGTGATGCCTGTGCCAGTCTCCATAATGTCCTGGCAGAGAAAGGCATGCTGGGAAGGCGGTTTAAGAAAAGGTCCTCCGTTCTCCGCGCACTGTTTCGACTGATCGATTTGGGATCAGACCAGCTAAACCTCACTCTGGCTAAAATCATACTTGCAGTAAGTAGACAACTGAATGTTGCTTTAAAAAATGATGACAAAGATGTACTGGGTTTAAATGAAGAACGTTAATGTTTAATGATAGCAACACAGATCTTATCTACCACTGTGTAATTTCAGCTTAATGTCAGTGGAAACAACTTGCTAAACATTTGCAAGCTAGTCTTTAAAATAAGCCGGAGTTCCAGAAACGACTTCCTGTTCCAGGACAACCCCGTTATAGGTGCGTCTCTGTTCCTGTGTAACTCATTCACTCTGATCAGTCATTAACTGTCTTTCACAGTCAACTTATTCTGTGTGTGTGTGTGTGTGTGTGTGTGTGTGTGTGTGTGTGTGTGTGTGTGTGTGTGTGTGTGTATCAGATTCCCTCCTCTCACTGATACAGTGTGAGGATTTTAATAGCAGTGGAGAGACTGTGCTGTACTGCATGGGCTCCCTAAAGCTCCTCTCAGGAAACAGCACCCTCGCCAGGCTGCTCCTAGCTAAAGACTTCATCTCAGTCTCGCTCAGTCTCTCTCAACGACTGATTCAGTTGACAGACCCTAAAGCTTTCCCCAATGATCATCACACGTTAGCAGGACATAGCCAGCATGCTATGACGGGACATGTACTGGTCCAGGTGGGTAGTTTCCGAATGCCTACAACGATGGAAAATAATCATAATCATTATATTCTGTGATAAGCACACAGTATTTTAAACTTCATATCATTAGCTCCATCCAGAATCACTACAGCTTATACTGTAAGTTCTTCTAGCAGAGAGAACAAATACGGATTCTCATACTGAAAGAGAGATTAACCTAAGTCATTCTTTATGACCAGAAATGCTTGGATGGTTTGTGTTGTCAACATGCTATGCTTCCCTCAGAAGTTTTGGCAGTGCAGGAACAGGCTGTCGCTGAACCCCGCCTAGACATTTCTCAGAATCAAACTAAACTGGACGAAATGGAAGGGTGGGGTCACTCAGGGTCCTAACACAGGCTGGATTGTTTTATGCTCATTTCCTTGGCTTGTTTTTTTTTTCTTTTTTGTCTGGGAAAGTTTCCTTCTTTTTTTCTCTCTTTTAAATCCATACTGAGCTTGTTTGTTATGGCTGGCTGTTTTAGTCCAAAAGGGTGCCTTTTTTCCCTATAGGAGTAAGGAAATGTTTAAATCTTCCTAAACAAATTTCCTGAGCATGGAAGCAAGTTTGGTTTGCCAGGTGTAAATGAGGGTAGTTTGAGAGACGATTATTACTGGACGACTCTTAGTCTTAGTGGTCCACTGATTGAGCGAAGAGATTAATCAGGGTACTATATATATATATATATATATATATATATATATATATATATATATATATATATATATATATATATACATATATAGTACCCTGATTAAGCTCTTCGCTATATATATATATATATATATATATATATATATATATATATATATATATATATATATATTATTCATATAAATTATTCATATATATATATATATATATTGCATTCTATCCATCACTGCTAATCAGGTTTGTTGTCAAAATTTACAGACTTTCGGCTGTTTGCAATGAACAAATCAAACAAAAGCAATTGAAATAGTTCAACACAACAAATGTTTCAAGTGGTTTCCCCAAATTCAACTGAAAATACAACTTATAATGACTTCTCCAGTCTGAAAATTATTCAACCCCCTGAATAGAATCCCTCACAACAGCACAAATATGCAAAACAGGTGTTGTCTCAAGCACACTTGATGCAACTAATCATGGGCTTCATTAATTGCACCAGGTGTGCTTGAGCTGGAACACAAGAAATACCTGAACTGGCTAGGGGCAGAAAATACATGAAATACCTATACGGGGCCGAAAAAGAAAGCTATCAATGGCTTCAACCAGATTTCTGAGAAGGCAGGTTGTGAAAAACCCTCGAGGGACTGCAAAGGCAAGGCACTGAGGTTTCAGTGAGCACAGTATGGCACATACTAAACGCAAAAGGTTTCCATGCCATACACCACTACTGACCCAAAGGCACAAGAAAAGTCAGCTCAAAATCATATAACTATCATTGTTCTGTGGAGCAATGAAACAAAACTGGAACTTTTCGGCACGATGTATCAGCGGTATGTCTGGAGGAAGAAGAATGAAGAAAGAACACTGTCCACAGTCAAGCATGGTGGTGTCTTGGTGGGCTCTGGGGCTGCTTTGCATCCTCTGGCACTGGAAACCTGCAGCGTTTGGAAGGCAAGATAGATTCATTGAAGTATCAGGAAATCCTAGGAGAAAACGTCATGCCATCTGTGAGGAAGCTGAAGTTTGGGCATCATTGGACCTTCCAACAGAACAATGGTCCCAAGCATACATCAAATTCCACCAAGGCTTGGTTGCAAAAGAAGTCCTGGAAGGTGCTTGCAGCACGCAAACCCAAGAATATTACTGAACTGGAGGCCATTGCTCATGAGAAATGGGCTAAGATTCGGATAAGGTAACTGGCTATGCATCTCTTTTGCAGCAGGTCATAACAGCAAAAGGGTGCTCTACTAAGTACTAAAGATGCTTGCCATGAAGGGGTTGAATAATTTTCAAGTCATTATAAGTTGCATTTTCAGTTGAATTTGGAGAAACCACTTGAAGTATTCATTTGTTGGACTATTTCAATTGCTTTTGTTTTTTTATTTGTGATTTGTTCATTGCAAAAAGTTTGAAAAGTCTGTAAATTTTGCAATGGAAAAGAATCACCCCCCTTTAAAGTAATCACATTTAGTTGCTTTACAGCCTGAAATGAAGATGGACACAGTTTTTGTTTTATCCAGCTGTATTCACTCAGTGCAATTTATCACTTCCAAGTGAAAGATATAACACCAACATGTCAGAAATTTAAAAAATTAAAAAATTAAAAAACAGAATCACTGAGTTGGAAAAAGCATCACCCCCCTCCTAAAAATGATTTGTAAACTCAATAAGGTGTAGCTAATCACCTTCTCAAGGGCACACAAAGCCATTTGACTTTCAACTGTGATCAGCTGTGGTCATTTTGATTAGCTCAGCATGAAAAGAGCTTTCCTGGAGCATTTTTCAGTCCTTGGTAGTGCAACTGAATCAAACAATCAACTATGGGTGGCAAGGCACTGTCAAAAGATCTCCGGGATAAAGTTGTAGACAGGCAAGTCAGGAGATGGATACAAAAAGGCTTTATCAATGCCTACAAGCACAGTGAAGTCTATTATTAAGAAGTGGAAGGTATTTGGTACAACACAGACCCTCCCTGAATCAGGACGTTGCTCCGAACTGGATGAAAGAGCCAGGAGGAAACTGGTCAGAGAGGCTACCAAGAGGCCTACAGCAACTCTGAAGCAGTTGCAGGAATTTATGACAGAGAGTGGTCATTGTGTGCATGTGACAACAATATCACAAATTCTCCACAAATGTGGCTTGTATGGGAGGGTTGCAAGAAAAAAGCTTCTGAGCTTTGCCAAAATGCACCTTGAAGATTCTGAGGCCACATGGAAAAAGGTGTTTTGGTCAGATGAGACTAAAATTGAATTATTTGGCCTCAACACCAAATGATATGTCTGGCGGAAATCCAATACAGCTCACCATCCAGATAACACCATTCCTACAGTAAAGCATGGAGGTGGTAATATCCTGTTATGTGGGTGTTTCTCTGCATCAGGGACTGGAGCACTTGTCAGGATAGAAGGAAAATGGATGGGGCAAAATACCGTCAAATTCTTGAGGAAAATCTGCTGCCCTCTGTCAGAAAGTTGTCAATGGGAAGAAGGTTTACCTTCCAACATGACAATGACCCAAAGCACACAGCAAAACTGACCACACAGTGGTTGAAGGAGAAAAAGGTGAATCTCCTTGCATGGCCTAGTCAGAGCCCAGACTTAAACCCCATTGAAAATCTGTGGAATGACTTGAAGACTGCAGTCCACAAACGGTCACCATCAAATTTAACTGAACTTGAGCAGTTCTGCAAAGAAGAGTGGGCAAATATTGCAAAGTCTAGATGTGCAAAGTTAGTACAGACATATCCCAACAGAATAAAGGCTGTAATTAAAGCAAAAGGTGGTTTTTACAACTCAGTGATTCTGTTTTTTAATTTTTTTAAATAATTTTTTTCTGACAGGTTGGTGTTATATCTTTCACTTGGATGTTAAAGGTTATGAGTAAATACAGCTGGAAGCTGGATAAAACAAAAAATTGTGTCTGTCTTCATTTCAGGCTGAAAAGCAACAAAATGTGATAATTTTAAAGGGGGGTGATTCTTTTCTATACCCTGTGTGTGTGTGTGTGTGTGTGTGTGTGTGTGTATATGTGTGTGTGTGTGTGTGTCTATATATATATATATATATATATATATATATATATATATATATATATATATATATATATATATATAGACACACTCACACACACACACACACACACACACACACACACACAGTGGGGGAAAAAAGTATTTGATCCCCTGCTGATTTTGTACGTTTGCCCACTGACAAAGAAATGATCAGTCTATAATTTTAATGGTATGTGTATTTTAACAGTGAGAGACAGAATAACAACAAAAAAATCCAGAAAAACACATTTCAAAAAAGTTATAAATTGATTTGCATTTTAATGAGTGAAATAAGTATTTGACCCCTTTGACATAGTACAGCCGTGGCCAAAAGTTTTGAGAATGACACAAATATTAATTTTTACAAAGTCTGCTGCCTCAGTTTTTATGATGGCAATTTGCATATACTCCAGAATGTTGTGAAGAGTGATCAGATGAATTTCAATTAATTTCAAAGTCCCTCTTTGCCATGAAAATGAACTTAATCCCAAAAAAACATGTCCACTGCATTTCAGCCCTTCCACAAAAGGACCAGCTGACATCATGTCAGTGATTCTCTCATTAACACAGGTGAGAGTGTTAATGAGGACAAGGCTGGAGATCACTCTCTCATGCTGATTGAGTTAGAATAACAGACTGGAAGCTTTAAAAGGAGGGTGGTGCTTGAAATTATTGTTCTTCCTCCTTTAACTATGGTTACCTGCAAGGAAACATGTGCAGCCATCATTGCTTTGCACAAAAAGGGATTCACAGGCAAGGATATTGCTGCTAGTAAGATTGCACCTAAATCAATCATTTATCGGATCATCAAGACCTTCAAGGAGAGAGGTTCAACTGTTGTGAAGAAGGCTTCAGGGCACCCAAGAAAGTCAAGCAAGCGCCAGGAGCGTCTCCTAAAGTTGATTCAGCTGTGGGATCGGGGCACCACCAGTGCAGAGCTTGCTCAGGAATGGCAGCAGGCAGGTGTGAGTGCGTCTGCACGTACAGTAAGGCGAAGACTTTTGGAGGATGGCCTGGTGTCAAGAAGGGCAGCAAAGAAGCCACTTCTCTCCAGGAAAAACATCAGGGACAGACTGCTATTCTGCAAAAAGTACAGGGATTGGACTGCTGAGGACTGGGGTAATGTCATTTTCTCTGATGAATCCCCTTTCCGATTGTTTGGGGCATCTGGAAAAAAAGCTTGTCCGGAGAAGAAAAGGTGAGCGCTACCATCAGTCCTGTGTCATGCCAACAGTAAAGCATCCTGAGACCAATCATGTGTGGGGTTGCTTCTCAGCCAAGGGAGTGGGCTCACTCACAATTTTGCCTAAGAACACAGCCATGAATAAAGAATGGTACAAAAACATCCTCAGAGAGCAACTTCTCACAACCATCCAAGAACAGTTTGGTGACAAACAATGCCTTTTCCAGCATGATGAGGCACCTTGCCACAAGGCAAAAGTGATAACGAAGTGGCTCGGGGAACAAAACATCGACATTTTGGGTCCATGGCCAGGAAACTCCCCAGACCTTAATCCCACTGAGAATTTGTGGTCAATCCTCAAGAGGAGGGTGGACAAACAAATACCCACAAACTCCAAGCATTGATTATGCAAGAATGGGCTGCCATCAGTCAGGATGTGGCCCAGAAGTTGATTGACAGCATGCCAGGGCAAATTGCAGAGGTCTTGAAAAAGAAGGGTCAACACTGCAAATATTGACTCTTTGCATAAACTTCATGTAATTGTCAATAAAAGCCATTGACACTTATGAAATGCTTGTGATTATAATCAGTAACAGTTAGTAACATCTGACAAAAAGATCTAAAATCACTGAAGCAGTAGACTTTGTGAAAATTAATATTTGTGTCATTCTCAAAACTTTTGGCCACGGCTGTACTTGGTGGCAAAACCCTTGTTGGCAATCACAGAGGTCAGATGTTTCTTGTAGTTGGCCACCAGGTTTGCGCACATCTCAGTAGGGATTTTGTCCCACTCCTCTTTGCAGATCCTCTCCAAGTCATTACGATCTCGAGGCTGACGTTTGGCAACTCGAACCTTCAGCTCCCTCCACAGATTTTCTGTGGGATTAAGGTCTGGAGACTGGCTAGGCCACTCCAGGACCTTAATGTGCTTCTTCTTGAGCCACTCCTTTGTTGCCTTGGCTGTGTGTTTTGGGTCATTGTCATGCTGGAATACCCATCCACGACCCATTTTCAATGCCCTGGCTGAGGGAAGGAGGTTCTCACCCAAGATTTGACGGTACATGGCCCTGTCCATCGTCCCTTTGATGCGGTGCAGTTGTCCTGTCCCCTTAGCAGAAAAACACCCCCAAAGCATAATGTTCCTACCTCCATGTTTGACGGTGGGGATGGTGTTCTTGGGGTCATAGGCAGCATTCCTCCTCCTCCAAACACGGCGAGCTGAGTTGATGCCAAAGAGCTCGATTTTGGTCTCATCTGACCACAACACTTTCACCCAGTTCTTCTCTGAATCATTCAGGCAAATTTCAGACGGGCCTGTACATGTGCTTTCTTGAGCAGGGGGATCTTGCAGGCGCTGCAGGATTTCAGTCCTTCACGGTGTAGTGTGTTACCAATTGTTTTCTTGGTGACTATGGTCCCAGCTGCCTTGAGATCATTAACAAGATCCTCCCGTGTAGTTCTGGGCTGATTCCTCACCATTCTCATGATCATTGAAATTCCACAAGGTGAGATCTTGCATGGAGCCCCAGACCGAGGGAGACTGACAGTTATTTTGTGTTTCTTCCATTTGCGAATAATCGCACCAACTGTTGTCACCTTCTCACCAAGCTGCTTGGCGATGGTCTTGTAGCCCATTCCAGCCTTGTGTAGGTCTACAATCTTGTCCCTGACATCCTTGGACAGCTCTTTGGTCTTGGCCATGGTGGAGACTTTGGAATCTGATTGATTGATTGCTTCTGTGGACAGGTGTCTTTTATACAGGTAACGAGCTGAGATTAGGAGCACTCCCTTTAAGAGTGCGCTCCTAATCTCAGCTCGTTACCTGTGTAAAAGACACCTGGGAGCCAGAAATCTTGCTGATTGATAGGGGATCAAATACTTATTTCACTCAATAAAATGCAAATCAATTTATAACTTTTTTGAAATGCGTTTTTCTGGATTTTTTTGTTGTTATTCTGTCTCTCACTGTTAAAATATACCTACAATTAAAATTATAGACTGATCATTTCTTTGTCAGTGTGCAAACGTATAAAATCAGCAGGGGATCGAATACTTTTTTCCCCTCACTGTGTATATATATATATATATATATATATATATATATATATATATATATATATATATATAATCTTCTGTTCATTCCTCTTGATAGTAGCAGGGGAAGTGTTTATATACACATTGAAGCAAATGTTTGATGACCTCTTGACCCCCCCTTGTAGGTGACAGCAGCTCTGCGAAACATGGCTGACCTGTCCGAGTCCCGTTCTTCCTTTTTGTCCAACGATGTCTTCTCCACGTTGTGTGCAGTTATGGATCATCATCAAGAAGACCAAGACATCTGCCTTAATGTAGCCAGGATATTTAGGTGAGACACACCTCATTTTCCATACAAACCTTGTGATGACACTCAGAAAAGATAATAACTTTGAGTTTGCGCAAACTCAACCAGTCCCTGTGTGCTTTTATAGACTCGGCAGCACTGCATAACTAAAGAATAATAACTAAATGAATAACTAAAGAACATTTATTTTTTGCGTGATTATTGCAACACCACATGAACTGACCACTCAAAACTCCTTTCACTGATATTCTTCCTGTCTGTTTAGTTTCATACATATGTCACTGAGCTTACTGAGATCCCATCACAGAACTGTTTTCTCAGCCGAATCACAATCTAACATTAACGTGTGTGTGTATGTTTTTTGTGTGTCTCCAGCAAACTGTCCTCCTATGCTGAGTGCTGCTATGCGCTAGCTGAGACTTCAAACTGCTACAGGCTATTTTTAGCCCTGTTGTGCAAACACAGCAGGAAACAGGTGAGTCCAGACAAAACATATGTACACGAAAGCCACGTACTCTCTCTCTCTCTCTCTCGCTCTCTCTCTCTCTCTCTCTCTCTCTCTCTCACACACACACACACACACACACACACACACACACACACACACACACACACTTTTGAATACAGCAGTGTTAAATGAAGATGCATGAGTATGTGTGTGTGTTTCTATTCCCAAAACATTTAACTTCTGTCCCTCTGAGCATAACAAAATCTGTTTTGTTAAAACTTAAAAAAACATTAGACGTGCATCCAGCGTTGCAAAGACATAAACACACACCCACAGCCCTTCTGTAGGAACATACTGTCCCTTTTTGACTTCCTTATTGCAGAGAACATATTGAGCTCTGTCTCCTGGGTAAAGAAGAAATGGTTTATAGGTTAAATGGCTTATAGGCAACTGAATCCACCCTGATCTGAAGATTTTCATGATCTTAAACATTTTCTTACTATTTTCTGCTGGATTATAGTGTATATATATTTAGGATTTAGGATTCATGACACCTTGTACATTCAGACACACACACACACACACACACACACACACATACACAAAAACACTGTTTCTCTGCATCGTTTGTAGGCATTGGTGGTGCGTCTCCTGTTCACATTAGGAAACTTGGCAGCTCGGAGCAATGATGCCAGAGAGAGAGTGTATGAAGAGGAAAGGTCCATAGATATTCTCTTAGAACTTTTCCAGAGCTACCTGCAAGTCCCCAAGAATCCTCCAAACTATGAGAATTATACGCATGAGGATGAGGACGTCCTGATAAAGCTGATTCGGGTGTTGGCAAACCTGTCCATTCACCCCACTGTAGGCACGGCACTGGCAGCCAATACACTGTTTGTGCACCTACTATTAAAAGTGATGGGTAAGCAAGAATAAACACACACACACACACACACACACACACACACACACACACACACACACACACACACACACACACACACACACTTGCACCCAAACATACTGTATACAGTGGTGCTTTCTACATAAATATGACCTAAAACATCATCAGATTTGCACACAAGTCCTAAAAATAGATAAAGAGAACCCCCTTGTGAAGCAATAACTGCAACTAAACATTTCTGTAACTGTTGATCAGTCCTGCACATCGGCTTGGAGGAATTTTAGAACATTCCTCAGTACAGAACAGCTTCAACTCTGGGATGTTGGTGGGTTTCCTCACATTAACTGCTTGCTTCAGGTCCTTCCACAACATTTCTATTGGATTAAGGTCGGGACTTTGACTTGGCCTTTCCAAAACAATAAGTTTATTCTTCTTTAAACATTCTTTGGTAGAACAACTTAGGGTCGTTGTCTTGCTGCATGACCCACTTTCTCTTGAGATTCAGTTCACAGACAGATGTCCTGAAATTTTCCTTTAGAATTCACTGGATAATTCAGAATTAATTTTCCATCAATGATGGAAGTCGTCTTGGCCCAGATGCAGCAAAACAGGCCCAAACCATGATATTACCATCACCATGTTTCACAGATGGGATAAGGTTCTTATGTTGGAATGCAATGTTTCCCTTTCTCCAAACATAACGATTCTCATTAAAACCAAAAATTCTGTTTTGTTCTCATCCATCCACAAAACATTTCTCTAATAGCCTTCTGGCTTGTCCACGTGATCTTTAGCAAAATGCAGACAGGCATCAATGTTCTTTTGGAGAGCAGTGGCTCTCTCCTTGCAACCCTGCCATGCATACCATTGTTGTTCAGTGTTGTCCTGATGGTGGTAACATTAGCCAATGTGAGAGAGGCCTTTAGTTGCTTAGAAGTTACTCTGGGTTCCTTTGTAACCTTGCGGACTATTACATGTCTTGCTCTTGGAGTGATCTTTGTTGGTCGACCACTCCTAGGGAGGATAACAATGGTCTTGAATTTCCTCCATTTGTGCACAATCTGTCTGATTGTGGATTGGTGGAGTCCAAACTCTTTAGACATGGTTTTGTAACCTTTTCCAACCTGGCGAGCAGGTTGACTCTAATTTCACCTTCAAATTAACTGCTAATCCTAGATGTTCACATACTTTTGCCACTCACAGATATGTAATATTGGATCATTTTCCTCAATAAATATGTGACCAAGTATAATATTTCTGTTTCACACAAACTTTCAAGCACCACTGTATAACCATGGTAGACCAGTTATTTTTATGTTTGTACCACTGCACAGTGCCCTGATATCTGGTATTTTCTTCAACAATTATTAGTATACACACTCTCCTGCTCTTGACATTTGACATGAAGAAATTTTTCTGTGGTTATTAGGTACAAACCGAATTTCACTTTTGGTCCTACGTGGGAGTTTTTGAACTGGCATGGAAGGATGAAGAGGCAGTTAACATTTCCTGCTCTAAAAGCAAGAAGGACAATTGTCTAATCAGCAGTTATCATTTTTTTCTCTCTCTCTCACACACTTTTTTTTAATGCACAGGCACGCACTTATGCAACAACCGTAAACATTTCGCAGTGCCTGTTCATACCGCAACACGGATGCTCCGATTCCCAGCAACAATTCCCAGCACACAGTGCTGCAGATAACAAGAAGTGGCTAACTGTACTGGTGTAATTTCCCCGAGTCTGTTTTGATAAACACACCTTCCTATTTTTCACATATTTCCGAGACACAGAAAAGAAACGTTATGTGGTTTTTTAGGTGCAAACCGAAAGCCACTTTCAGTCCTGCATTGGAGATTTTGCACAACTTGGGGAGAGGTGAAGAGGTGGTTATCGTTTCCTGTTAAGAAAAAGAAAGATATCGTTTATCAGCAGTTCCACTTTTTTTTTTTTTTTTTTTTTTAAAAATCTGTTTTCTCTATTTAAGTGATTTAAAATCTCAGTCTTAAACAGGTCAGAATGCACTGAATGTAGGGTGTGTGTGTGTGTGTGTGTGTGTGTGCGTGTGTGTGTGTTGGGGCTGGAGGGATCACATCACATCACAACATTTCAAACAATAGCTGATGCATGTGTTGCCACCATGTCATTATGTGTTATGCGCAACAATATTGTTTTATCAAGTGAAACATCACATCACTTTCAAAGGAAGAAATAGTTAGATAGAAAGATTTAGATTAAGTCACAGACGTAAACGTTCCTGGAGACAGAGATAGTTCTCACACACCTGGCCTTTGTCTGGGTAAATTAAAATAACTTCCTGTTTTTATGACGATAAAAAAAGACCTAAAACCAGATGGAAAAAGAAACCGAGACAACCAGATAGCGAGAGATGTTCTCGGCAGCAGACGTGCCTCCTGAATGGCTCGCGCACTTGCACGGTGACACCAAAATTGACAATGCAAACCACAAGTCTATATTCGAACAGGATGCTGCAGTGCTCTCGCGAGCGCTGTAATATTCATTTTTCGCTCAATATCAGGATTATGAGTCACAACAAAACGCTTATGAACTGTTTCTAAACCACCCGAGAGAAGTTTGGGTTTGAAGCTCAGCATGCAATGGAACAAAACCAACATGTGTGATGTATTAGATAAATCTAATACATATTTACTGTATGCATTTTTCAGCATGGAATATTTCAGCAGTATCATTAAAAACGTGAAAACTGACAGTTCTTGTTTTGATCAACATTTATTCCATTTCTGACTTTCGCCCCTTGTGTTTCAGAGGTCAGGTCCGTGGAGGAGAGTACCGAGTTAGTAGTAAACGCTTCAACCACTATCAACAACTTGTCCTACTACCAAGGAGAGAGCTCGGTCGTCCGCGCCCAGCACGCACATGTCTCCAAGTGTAAGAAAAGAAAATTTACATGGTACCCGTTTTTGTGTTAAATATAATAATAATCCTATTCTGTCTCACTGTGTTTGTGTGCAGTGTTGCTTCGGCTGTTATTAAGCTCAAATATGGATGCAGTTTTAGAAGCTACACGTGTGTTCGGTAACCTCTCTCAGATCGAAGAAGTACAGCATTTTATCATCAGAAACAAAGGTGTGTGTTTTAAGGTGTAGATATAATCAGTAACAGGATTTGACGCAGAGTGGTGAATGTTATACGTGTGCTTTGCACGTCAGTGCACCAGTTCGTGGTGGCTCTGCTGGACTCCAAGAATCCCGACGTGTGCTTCTCAGCATGTGGTGTCCTCACTAACCTCTCCGTGGATCCCAAGAACAGAACCATAATAAACGAGGAAGGAGCCATACACAAGTAAGCAGTTATATTTGCTTCGGGGTTGTTTGTAATGCTGTGTAAATTCCCCACATCTCTGTTGCTTTCTGTTTTTGTTCGTTTCCTTTTATTCCTCCTTCCCCTTTCTTGCACAGGTTGATTGATTGTCTGCGGGACTTCGGGCCTCAGGACTGGCTTTTGGCTACACAGGTGTGCCAGACGCTGTGGAACTGCACTGAAGACGGAGAGCAGGAGTATGCACAAGAGCTGCTGAAGATACTTTCTCTCTATTCAGGTGCGCACACACACGCACACGCACACATACACACACACACACACACACACGTTTGTCTTACTATCCTTTCAAGAAACTTCCACTGAGATAA